>CM021534.1:19320853-19332423 GCA_010994315.2 Pisaster ochraceus
CCCCTTTAGAGTGACCATACAAACTTACTTGTAAAGAGCACTGGAGAGCTGTTGATGTTATACACAATTGTTAGAAACGACACCCTTTGAAGTAAGGTAGTTTTAGAGAAAGATGTCATTTTTCACCAACAACTTTGAATCTGAGAAAGGCTTCGGGCATGAAGCCTTTCTCATGAATCTAAAAACACACAAATCTATGCACCAAGGGTGCTTTTTCTGTCATTATTTTCTTGCAACTTCGAAGACCAACTGAGCCCAAATTTACATAGATGTGTTATTTTATAGATATGTTGGGATACACCAAGTGAGGAAACTGGTCTTTGACAATTACCAAAAGTATACCCTACCTTTAACATATATATATTTCTTCCCTAACACTTAAAAGGAAAATTCTTGGTAGCTTACAGGACTGTTATACGCATTGTTCAAGTGGTTCAATTGCGATGGTTAGATCCATGAGTCAGCAACGGGGAACTGCTTATTCAAGACATGCGCAGCCCGAGGCTCAATCCTGGATTGGTTTGAGTTTGTAATAATAGTAATCTGTAATCTTGGGGTATTTACTCCAGAAAGCGTCGTACCTGCCCTGCTTTGGCGGTAACTTGATACAATAACTGTTGCCCTGTGGGCGCACCCTATTTAAAAAAAAAAAAATTATTACTATTTTTTTTTTTTTTTTTTTTTTTTTTTTTTTTTTTTTTTTTTTTACTTTTTCGATTTAGAATGTAAAGCAAACATTATTTTGACTGGCTCACAAGGGTCACACTCTCTGTTTTTGAAACTCATTCATGCGCACATTTTCAAATCATACAATCGACTGGGTATGAAGGTTGCTGGAATATATTCCCCATCATGCTATTTAACACCCGAAATGACTTTTGGTTGACCTTCTAGTTTTTCGACACTCCAATTGTGAAGAGAAGGCCTACATATTGTCATTGAACATTTCATGTTTACTAATAACACGCACAGATCCTGTTGTTAGGGTCTAAAAACAACACCCTGTGGAACGATGAAGGAAATTTTAAGTGTAAAAACTCGTTGATAATGTCATTGTTGATACACTGAAATTGCCTGTTACTGTTCTCGAGCAGCAGTGTGTAACAGTTACATTTATTACACAGTACTGGCAATGATAAAGAGCACCATTGTTGTTTAATTTTCGTTTGAACATTATTGACTATAAAGTTCATACTGTTGAACATTTTCTATGTGAAATTTTCTTCTGGAGTCAATAGAAACGTGTATCTTAAAACCTTAAAAAAAAAACCAACAGCTGATTTTGGTTGTTACAACAAACGTCAAGGACAATTTGTTTACATGCTGAAAAATGTGCTCTTTTTTTTTCTTTGCAAATTTTTCCTGACATACACAACGGATTTAGCCCACAATTTCCACGGGTTTTATATGTTATCTCATGTATATGGTTGATCACACAAAACATGGAAACTCTCTGCGCCTATTTTGTCAGCTCTTACCAGTCCTTTGTAATACCTTTAATATGCTTTGTTATATCTTTATATAAATCAATGTATAGTCATTTGTGCTATCGGGTTGTACATGATTTTCTTTTGTGGTATAACTTTGTTCATATACAGCCCCACCCTCCAGCCCTTTCCTCCATAAAGGGTAAAACAATACAATGACAGATAATGCATTGCTGTCATATACGTCGGTGTCATAGCACACATCAAAGTGTTAGATACGGATGTACATACCAGGGTCCTCTGCACTGATCAACAACTTTTCCTTAAAAATCACATGGTTTGAAACAATAGCATGAATTCACAGATGAACTGTCTTAGTCCAATCATTCATCTCGCAGGGGCTAGGTCATCGTTTCTTCTTAAAGACCATAAATCATTATAGTTCCTCCATGCTTGCATAATCTCAGTAAAGAAATTATCATTTCAATACTTATAGCCTCGATTCACATCAACCAAGGATTGTGTAATTTCCATAAACGGGGTGGCAAACAGGCTGTTCGTGGTGAAGTTGCTATAATGCCGAGACCCTACAGTCGCAGCTCTCCGTCCAACACGCTGACAGTATAGGAGGGCTGTGAGTAATTACTCCAGCCGGGGGCCAGAGACTCCGAGGCAGCGAGTAGGTGGGGTTTTCACCAGTCGGGCCAGCAGTACGGCCCGGCCCCGTGACGACAAGGTTTTCGCACCCTCTCGTTCTCGCTGCACCGTCCCCCGTCATGCGGTCTTGAACTCGTGTGAAGACAATTGGATTCGGGTAACAGCGTGGTGGTAGTGAAACTGTTACGTTGCAGAATTCAGAATCGCTTCAATACTACCTTAATGTATCACAAATTACTATGACAATACCCCAGAAATAACAACCAATAATAAGATTACAATCTACAATATAATTGTTTTACAATTATTATTCTCATATTCCCATCTTGCACCGTAATCGAAAATTACATTTCTATTTAATTTATTTGAACATTTATTGTTGTTGTTTATTTGTTTGTTTGTTTGTTTGTTTGGGTTGATTTTTGTTTAGTTTGTATTTATTTATTTATTTATATATTTGTAAACCTTCGGGTTACAGCATCTGGTTCATAGTTCCTAGGTTGACGAATTCTGTGCAAACCGATGTTAGCACCAATTCATATATAAGTTTTAAAACTTCAAGTTAATACTTCCGCCTTTGAATGGATGCCTAAACAAGTACAACACATTATATATAATACAAAGCTCTGAGTAATATTATGTTTACCTGTGGATAATTATGCATGACATTTTAGGATTTGTGTAAATCAATCAATTCCGAGGACTCCCCTGTACTAATTTAAGATTTGGGTCATGCCGCTGTTTTGGTGAAGCGGAGACGGTCCATCAGCTAGCGTAATGAGCTAATCCCAGGGGTGGGGAGCTGTAACCCATCGTGATCGTACATATTTTAGAGGTGTGTAAACCACGTAGTATACACGATTGCTCCACTAGAAAAGCATACATAGCTGTGTGTGGGTTTCAACGAAATAAATTGATATCTGATGATATGATTTGTTTTTACAATGGGTCCTATCACAATATTATTTGTAAATGATTTACTATTGTGTCAAGTTGTTCGTCAACGCAGAGACGTGTTGATGCCATATAATAATTGTGATCATCTGAAAGGTGGCGTATTCGTCTTCTTGACAATTTTGTCGAATACAAACCCACCACTGCTCAATTTACAGTAATTCGTTTGTTTAAACACCAATAATAAATTGAACACCATGATAAATTAACACTATGATAGTGTAGTTTTGTTGTCAGATTTTTATGTGTGAAATCCACCGTGATTGCGACTTTACATACCCTGTTATGAGATGCGATCATCCCATGAGACCATGGAGTAGGATAGTATAAAAACGATAGCTCATCAGAACCTTTATAACGCGGTCACAAACACTATCATTGATTAAGTAATGTCTCTTTCAATCCAAGCAACGTATACAGACTTTCCAAATAATATGAAAATATGTATTTTTTTTTTCGGTGCTCAATTGCATTCACCCTCAGGGAAGAGAAAGAAAGAGAGGGAGAACATAAAAAAAAAATCAACATCAAAATAAATGACCGGTTACCTGCAATACTGACACTAAAAGCACAAACTCTGTCATTCATTGTTACTGTGCTTCGTCGAAGGTCTAGCCAAGCTAGAGGGATATACCACAAAATGCCATTCATTTCACTTTTCATTGGTAGAGATTAATGGTCAAATGCAGCGGCCCCCTGCCCATTTATTGTATAAAGTGTGCTATATTAAATAATTTTCCGTTGATTACGAGAGGGGTAACATGTTAGCGTTCTTTATTAGTCGTAACGATCACCACTTAGCCAGTAATGGCTCTTAAACTCAGGAAACCCGTCAAGTTCTATTAGCCCTTGCGCTCGCCATGCAGGCTTTTTGGGACTTCAAATGGTGATGAACAGAGGCCATTATTATAGTTTATGGTTCTTGAATACCTATTAAGCCATTTATCATATTAGTGAATTCTCAACACGAGACCAGGATAGTACTGGGCTTATATCTCCAATTCCAAAAGATATCTGAAAACATGAAATTAAAGATTTTTTTTTTTTTTTTCAAACCTGGTTCCAAAGTAAAAGTGATCCAATGCTAACTTATTTAGAGGTGACATAAATGAAATACTCTAACAGGGAGTGGCGATGATTCCTAGAACCAAGAGCGTGGACATCATCAGCTTCAAGGACATGCATTCTCTGAAGTTAATTACTTTGACAGTTTGGAGTACATAATATTACTAAAATAATAATAATAACAGCAATAACTACCTGATTTGATGAGGCAAGCCAACCAAACTGGAGCTCAAAAGAATTGCCAGCACACAATTTGTTTTCAGTTATATTTAAACAACTCGAATTATTGTGATTGTTTTGCACACAGTCAAACACAAATGATCCCAAGTTATCACTTACCTTTATTGTGCAAATTCGCCCAGACTTGCCCAACAGCAACCCAAAAACAAAACATACATAGCCCTCTTTCTGCTGTACTGTAGAAGTTTACAGTCCAAAAAAATATTCGACTTACACCCCAAACAAAATATGCACCACAGATCACGTATTAGCTCCGGCTCCCAGTCTCACCCCTTCCCCCAGTCTAGCACGCTCAGTAGACGCCACGGACCTAGCATTTAATTACAGGTTTCATCAGCAAGGTGCAAAAGACGGCTGGCCGAGTCACGCGAGGCGTGTCAGAGGGGGCATAAATTCTCACCTTTTGGATGAAAGGAGCGGTGTCCCTCGCCGTCCGATACCCTCCTTGGTCACAGGGGCGAAGCTGGTTAAGAATCGAGGTCTCTTGGTCGCTTTGTCTTGAGGGAGGACCTGTCCGGTCTGTACCCCATAACAATGTTTCATCCGACAGCGAGGGACCGAGGAGTTGGCTCGCCGCCGCGGTACAAAAGTTTACCTTTATTTCACGGGCTTGTTTTAGAAGTTTATACCAAGGTCGATCTGACTCAAGCAATGAGAGAAGACTACTCGGCCTTCGTGTTACAGATCTTCTGATCAGAATAGCATGTCCTCACTGCCAGTTGCAGTACATGAACTACCCCCGGGTAGCATATATCGAGTTGACATGACACAGGCATTGTGTTCATATTCCAAGTTACAGTTGAAAGTCTGTTTCCCGCAAACGGTTGTATAGACTATACCCCCAGCTCAGGCAGAGGTGGCACTTCAGTATCATTTCTCCGGATTCACAATGGGACTGGCAAAGCCAAAAGGATGACAAAGGCAAAATTCGCCATAAATATGCCTCTCCTGTGTGTTTAGCGAAAAGCTTTTTTCTCAACCACGCGTGACGATGGCTCCCCTTTCAACCCCAGTAAGGCTTCAATAGAACCCGTTCATCATTAGGCCAGAATAGCCGTCATTTATACGGCTTTCTGTATACACAGGCTTTTGAATGGAAATAAAAAATATATGATGGTAAGGCAAGCCTGTGAAAAGGAAGTCAGTTCAATTTCAACACAGTGGCTTTTTCAAACCGCAGGAATAAAATGTCATTGTCAATTGTCGTTGTAACTCCACCTGTGGGGATACTCAAATTTATCAAAGTCATAGCGCCTGCTCCCTCAGTTGAGGTCCTGAATTATGATTTAATGAATGAGAATGGTGGTGATGGTGAAAAGCCATCTCACCACATTCCGCATATCATGCCGCACCCAAATCACCACCCAATCACCACCCACATCACCAACCCATACAACCAGCTTCACCCCCTACGATTCACCCGTCACTATCACCCCTTATTAACCCTGCCTACAACGTATTACAGAACCTCCATCGCCTACCAACACAATCAGCAATCAACAAAGTCATAATTACCATTACTACATCACACTCTAAAAACACAAAACCAGGTCAGAATTGACCCGGATGTCAGGTCCCGCGGAGCCTGACCCATCCCTGACCCATGACCCGGAAAATGGGTCAAAACTTACCCAAAATCCAAGTTGAATTCCCTTTTCATAACCACTTCCCGGGTTAGCCTGACCCGGAAATGGGTCAGCCCCCCACCCCACCCCGGGGACCTGGAACCCGGGTCGATTCAGATCCGGGAGTTTCTAGAGTGCACCATCGTCGTAATCAGTAACAACACCTTCTATGTCACATTTCCACCAACGTTTCCATCAGGCGCCTTCACTTCCACCATTGCAATTAAAATCGCCACCTTCCCACCCTGTTTCAAGATTTCAAAATACACCACCCTCAATATCAACTATATCAACGTCATCAGCATGCCTATTACGACCAACATCCCTTCTATCACTAGAATCACCACGTCTATTACAGTACCGTCAACATAATCACCGTCAATCAACACCACTACCAAAATCCATATCACCAACACAGTCTTAATGTACTCCCCTCCGCACCCCATCGTCAACTGTTAAAATGACCAGGACAGTCACCACTATCACCTTCATACCCCACTGCATCTCCACAGTCGTAGACGCCGTGGATCACCACTGATCACCATCAAACTACTTTCTTACCGATCCCTCACCACTTAAATCACCATCAAACAATGAGAGCACCATCATTATACTCTCAGCACTTAATTGCTACCACCTTATCAGTTGCCATCTCCCCAAACATGACACCTACACTCATATTCATCACAACGATCACCACAATCATTGTCATCGTCATCATCATAATCATCGTCATCATCATCATCATCATCATCGCCATTAAATCTAAATCTAAATCAATAACATAAGTACTGCATTCAGTGCGTTTCTTCATTTCAAAAGAAAATATAACTTTAAAACGAGCTGCCACAAGACGAATTTTCTCAATTTCAATGCAGCTCTCCGTATTAAGTAGATTAAAAATAAATTAACAAGACTAACAGTTTATCGTTACTCTTCCATGCGAAATTCTGATGGGTTAAAATGAAATATTTATGGGGGAGTGTGAATCCAAAACACGGTCGCCAGCCCCAAGAAACACACGGTCCCGATGGAGTCAGACCAACAGCTCATCAGATGTGTAAATTGCCTTTTCATGTAAATGCAGCCCATTTTCTAGTCCCCGGTCTAAGAATTTCTCATATTTGAAATTTGAAAGTCATGGCATGGTCCCGCCTATAATTAGCTTGATATGTGTGGTGAAACGTCTTGCATACGATTATGACACTATTGGGAGGCTCGTGAAATTGTAAAAAGTGCCGAAGGTTGTTTGTTTGGGTCTGCCAAAGTTTAGCAGCGAGAGTTTTTAATGATAAGCTTTCGGACGTGGGTACTCCTTTGTTTTAAAGGAAGCGTATACCCTTGGTAATTGTCAAAAACCAGTATCCTCACTTAGTGTATACCAACAAAATAACAAACCTGTGAAACTGTTGGCTTAATTAGTCATCGAAGTTGCAAGAAAATTATGAAAGAGAAAACACCTTTGTTGCATGAAAAGGCTTGTCATGCCTTCGAGCCTATCTCATGTTCAAATTTTACATATTATTCTACTTCAAAGGGTGGCGTTTCTATTTAAAAAAAAAACATTGTAATATCAACAGCTCTCCAGTGCTCTTTACCAAGTAATTTCTTTATGCTATTTTAATTTTTGTATTAATATAGGTTTACCCTCCCTTTAATGGTAATTGAAAATCAGAAATTGAGAGTTATTTATAAGTGCTACGACTCCCTCTGGAACTAGTTTAGTCGGTTGGAATGTTTTCCTCGTTAAAAAAGTACTTCATCTAATGTACGTAATGTTTTCTTAGCTTTTTCGTTAAATAAATATTTCAGGAAATATATAGGCACTTTAATTTTCTTGGGTCCGTAAGCCGTCCGCGTGTATATTCTCAGAATTTTATTTAAGCAGGCAGAGCACATGAGAGAGAAAACAAAGGTATGTTTTGTTTTCATTGCCGCAATTACAAAGTACAATGCCTATAGGATGTACAGAATTTGATGCCGTGAATTGGGAGTTGAACGGTTGGCAAAATGAAGTTATTAGGCCAAGTGGGTCGGTGGGTCACACGACCCGAGCAAATCAGGAAGCTCGTGGTTGGGCCGCGTTGTGGGTGAAGTCGACCCGATAGGCAACCGGCAATCCACATTGTGTGGCCGTACAAGATGTACTTGTTCGCGGAAGGATTTATATGCAACGAGAAGAAAATAATAGTGAAAAGAGAAAAGGGATCCGTTTATTTGAACTGGTTGATTTCTCGACGTGTTGGTGCCTTTATGATTGGGGGGGGGGGGCTCGGCGCAGGCGATATCTCAGAGTGTGAGAAAGGCGAAACAGTCGCGTTAATTTACGAATTGTTTGAAGCGATGACAGAGGGCGCCTCGATTGATTCATTATTGGGCGACGCTTTCCGTTGATGTGAACGGTTAAAACGGATCCATTGTGCTTGCCCCCTCCTTTTTGAAATGTCTCCTCATTAGTGTGTGCCCTTACATCTTCCACTCACAATATTCATCTCCGAATTGGACGACAATTAACCCCCAACCCCATCGTGAAACGGGGCCATCTGTCGTGAGAAAAGTACCACTAAAACAAACGGGTGGCTTGTTCATTCAATAACGATTTCATATCAAGTATTAGTTGTTAAGTTTTAAGTGTCTGTGAGTTGCCGTAGTGTTTTCAATGTCATCTCCTACCCATCTATGTTTCTTCCCACAATACAAACTTGTAAAACTCATTGTACGGAAGATACACTTCAGCGCAAACTCTGTGCACGATAACAAGGTAGAATCAACATCAACGCTGCCCAACCACTTTCATCACATGTTAGGCAAGTGAAAGTACATGTAAAAAACTGCAAACGTATACACGCCTTATACGCAAATTGTTGCTATCTGTTTTGTTTGTTGTTTTTCCCTGGAATATAACCACATTGGTGTTATAACTGGGATATAAAACCTTCCCAATAACGCAATTCCCTTTAAACTTCCATTTATTCGCTTTTACACAACTGCGACCGAAAAAAAGTGTCACCTCTCCTTTCCCGCCTTTTTTCAACAACAATTCATGATTGATCAATGTCACATGACTCACCGTAGTCCAACTAGAATGAAAAATGCTCGGTTGTTTTATCCTTTTTACCACTCACTTTTTTTTCCTGCTTTCTTTTGAAAAGCTAAGCCTCGCTCACTGCCCTTCTTGAATCTTGTATTAGATCCACGATAAGAGTGTGAATAGTGATAAATGTCTGCAGTCGTTTTCTTATAAATAATAAGTCTAGTCCTCCCATCTGAAGCATCCACACTAGAGAGAAATTGATGTGGCGCATTGAGGCGAGACTAACTGCCTATTGTTGCATTACATACACAATCATGAGAGACAGTCAAGCACGACAACAAACCGACCACACTTTGTGTCTTTCGGACTATAAACCTGAAGGCCTGACTATGTTTAAATTGTAGCATGTAAAACTGCATACTAACATGTTAAAAACTACACCAATAAAGTCGTATTCTTATGAAAGCAAGATTGTTCACACGTACCGTGCTCTTGAGCAAAAAACAACGTTCACTTGAAAGTAACACTCCTCTGTCTTTTGATAGCAAGAAGTCAGGTTCGTTTTGTTGTCAATTGTGAGGTTTTTGTTTTCCTTCTAAAATTTGACCCTTTTACCTGTCAAAAGAGTGCTATATTTAAAGGTGCTAACTTCTCCGAGTGCCCCAATCTGAGTGGTGGACTTCAACGGTGCACTCTTATCGGAGGTCAGCTCCCATGGTGCACCATTCCGAGAGGTCAAGCTGTGGGTGGCTCTCGCTCATCGCTCCTTCCTATTGGTGGTAACCTCATGCCCACAATCGTGTAAATCACAAATCGGATACTACAACAACATAATTTACTGACACACACTGTCTGGCCCTGGACACCATATCTAACCCCCATCAACCATCGACGACTATTTGAAATAAGAACAATTTTACCAACACAAAAAAAAATTACTTGAAACTTGTTTAAATTACATAATTGCTTTTTATCGTAACTATATTAGTATTAGTAGTAGTATTGTTAATGTATTTATGTGTATCTATTTATTTATTGTTTTATCAATGTTACAATTTTGGTGCAAATGTATATTCCGAAAACAAATGTTCATTATGTTTTATCATAGCAATACGTATGTCGTAATGTGTTGACTTTTTGGACAGGAAATGACTTGCTCTAAGCTTGTGGGACAATTGCAAATATCTTAAGTTGGGTTGTCTATATAGGTTATTGCGAACCCGTGGTCTTTAGAAACAAAATATCGTAATTTAATCATTTACTTTTCATAACGAAGTAACGCCTTTATTGGAAATAATTCAATGAGTTTGAGGTTCCAAATCGAACGAAAATACTTCCTACTGCCTCATTTTCAAAGGAACACTCCTCCTCCAATAAATGGAAGTTTGGGTTTCATCAATAAATAGAAGTTTGAGTTTCATTTGTTCCTGCGTCAACAATAAAAACAATGTCCCCCCTCCTTTTCGCAAACTTTAGGTTAACAGATACAAACAGCCGTTGATGTCGAGCACAATGAGTATACATCAAACAGTCGCCCAACTAGAAGTTTGTACGTCAGACTAAAAGTTGGTAGCTTGATTGTCTCCGGCCAAGCCGATAAATCTCCATCTCGGGGTTCGCTTCATCCACACTAATGATGAGAGATGGGCTGGAAGAGTTAATAAATTGGAAACACGACTGGAGTGGAGGTCATAGGGCCGACAAGTGAGTACACTTTTGTTGTTATTTTTTCCCCTCTCTTTTGGAAGATAATTCAACTTTTACTTCAACGTGTAGCGTTTAGGGTTTATTTGTGTTGGAAATAATAACAGCGTTGCATGTTGTTGATGTCTAATATATCTTTCTGGTGTCTGATATTGTGTTGGACCTAAAAGTAAAACAATAATAATAAAAAAAATAACATGAAAATAAAAAACGGTGCCTGAGGTACAATTGTGTTCAACGGGCCTCTAATTGCAGGTTTTTATTTTTATTAAAGTGAAAATGTGCACTTTTTAGTTTAATTATATTTCTTCTTTTGTTGTTGTTCTGTTCTGGTTGTTTATCGGTTTGTCGTGGTACAATAATTTTTCTGAATTGAGCATTTTTACAAGCAATGATTACAACGTACAAAGTCGAGCTTGGCTCGAGTAGCGTCAATTAAGTGTTGGTATGTGGTGTGTGCTTTGTTTGTCTTTTGACTGAGAGATTTTATAACCGTCTAGTTTCAAAAAATAATCTTACAAAGCCTAAGACTGTAAAAAGTTTTCATACTTCTCTCGAAAGAGAACCACTGTCTAATAGCTTTACGATCGGTTACATTAATACAATCGCTTCCCTGGCATGCTAAGGAAAAAGGCAAAGTTTTCGGAAGATAATATTTCAACTTTAATGCTTATTAAATAGTTATATGACACAAATATTTTCTGACAAATACTAAAACATTATTAAAAATATTGTAAATTAAATTACACATGTCCTTTGTCCTTTTTGTACCTAGGTGACATTACAGACTGTTTTAACAAATAATCAGAAACTGATATTTATCGATAAAATATCTCACTTGCGAAGTGTTATTTTTTTTTTTTT
>CM021534.1:19343160-19362908 GCA_010994315.2 Pisaster ochraceus
TTTTTTTTCTTTCTTTTCTTTTCCGTTTTTCCCTGAGTGAAGAACGTTCTCCTTTTGATTAGTTCCTTTTGTAATTGTATTCAGTCTTTTTCCTCAAGACGTTTTGTCCAGGCATGTTGATTATCTTATTCCTCCCCATCCCCATCACCAACATCTTCTTATATCTGCTGTTATTATCACTCCTCCATTGGCAACATCACAATTGCCAGTTTCCTTCTCCTGCACACACCTTAAGATGGAGCTCCGAGCCCCTCTCCAGTGTATCCAAGTCGTTAACATCATCTTCGCTCCTCGTGTCCCGCGGCAACGAATTGACACGGACGCCACCAAAAGTAATTCCGTCTTAGATTGCTGGAAAATTAACCGTGGTCCCAAATCGCAGTCGACTGGTTTGCCTAAATCGTTCTTCCATGATTACTATTTTCTTTCCCCTCTGGAGCGAGAGAGAAATAGAAACGCAGCCCGATGTAGGACACGGGCTGTCTACGCGAGCGGACTGCATACTGTAGTGATTGTGTCGATACAGCGACTTCACAATATAAAACAATCCAATTCAGAATGGTTACAAACAAGAGTGATACAAACATAACTAACACACGCGAAAGTAACACAAACAAGGGCAACACTGACAAGAGTAACGCAAACAAGAGTAACACAAACAAGTCTGAGTAACACAAACAAAGGCGACACAAACAAGAGTAACGCAAACAAGAGTAACACAGACAAAGGTGACACAAAAAAGAGTAACGCAAACAGAATAGCACAAACGAAAGCAACAAAAACGAGAGTAACACAAACAAGAGTAACACAAGCAATAGTAACACAAACGAAACTAACACAAACGAAAGTAACACGAACAAGAGTAACACAAGCAAAAGTAACACAGACAGAATAGTACAAACAATGTAAAACAAACAAGAGTAACACAAGACAATATTATCAAACGCAACAGCAAACGGGCATAAGTAACGCAATAGTAAAAAACTAAACAAACCAGCACGACAACAGCATAAACAACAACAGCAGCAGCAGCAGCAGCACTAGCAACAACAACAGCAACAACAGTGTCAACATCCAACAATTGTTACAATGAAACAGCAAATGAAAAGCTATAAAATCTAAACAGCTTCATTAAGATAGAATGACCTGCAAAAAATAATAATAATAGTGATTAGAAAAACGCTGTATTTCATCATAAATGTCAAAGACTAATCAATATAATAAAGAATGAAGATGGTGTCAGCAGCACCATTTTCGTTGCTAGACAATTCACCAATCCAAGGCGGGTGTAACCTATGTAATTCTCATTCAAGGCCAGAAAAAAAATATATATTCCTCCTCCAGTAATTAGAACCAGCAAGCTTCTGACAGCCAATTAATCTAACTGCCTTCAGAAAACAACATATACTTATCATTTTAGCCCCAAAATAAAGAAGGGAAAAAAAGCATCATTGTCAGTCGTTCTAGAGAATAAACACCATTTTAGACGACGAACCAAAGAAATTAAAGAGAAGGTACAGCGTTGGTTTTTGTAAGAGTAAGTTAAATTTAAATTCTCTCGATTTAAATAAACACACAATAAAAAAAAAACTTTGATTATTTCACTATATTTGGACACGTTTTAGTGACGGGGGGAAAAGGGAAAACATGGTTTATATCCTTGTAGGGATTTAGTCCACATTTGCTTTGGGCATTGTTTTCTGAGCTGGCAATAGCCACAGATAGTGTTCAGTTGTTATCAATTATATAGGGCCTACATAAAATAACAAACCTGGGAAAATTGGGCTTAGTCCGTTGGTGAGTCAGGAGAAAATATTGAACAATCATGCACAATTTTCAGCATGAAATTTTAGTGATAACGACGGATTTTTTTTTTTTTTTTTTTTTTTTTTTTTTTTTTGGGGGGGGTAGTTCAGTTACAGCTGTCTCAAATGACTTTATTTCAGAGGGAAATATTTCACAGGGGAAAAAAGGTTCTAGTATGAACTTCATAATCAGCAACCTTTTAGACGAATAATGAACAATCGTATTTTTTATCTTTACCCAAATCTGTATCAAACCTTTAGGGATATTCACGTGCTGTTTCCTCAATTTTGACAGCACTTTAATTGGTAATATTTATCTCGTAGATAGATACCTGTATGATCTTTACAATCAGTGATCTTTTATGCAGATTGAATTTAACTCTACCAATCCTAAACTTGGACTTTAAATTGTTTAAAAGGGTACACCGGCCGAAAAAAAAAACTGGTTGTAGGGGCTTTTCTTGCACTCTTTTTTCTTGGAACAGAAAAGCCGAAATTTGCAGCTTTATTACTACCGAAGCATCAGATATGCTTTTCATGGGAAATGAAAACCTCAAAGGTAGACACATCTAAAAAGTTTAGGGTTTTGGTTTTTTGTGGTTTTTTTGAGATGGTGGTTTTTAAAAATTTGTCAGGAACATTATTATTGTCGTGAACTTCTGTTTACTGGGGTATAACAGTAACAAGCTTTTTATTTGTGTATACTATGACGTAGATACAACTGTGTAGTCATTGGTGATGTTTTTGTTTTGGTTTTTGTCTTTTTCTTTCTTTCTTTATTTTTATCTTTTTTTTAATGATTGGTATTGATATTGATGTTTCAAAACAGCTACAAGTTGAAGCTATCCTTCTTTTTCTCTTTTTCTTTTTATTGTTTACTTATTTTATTTTTTTGCAGCAGCGTATATTATTTGCACATCGCCAAGCTGTTCCAGCAGTGGCGTTTGGTTTGGGTTGATTTCATAATTCATAATCCCCTCTAAACAAAAAAGACGTGAAACTGGATCAGATACTTTGTCTGTGAGTCTTATACAAATGCTCTGTTTCATCTTGAGTTTAGCTGCTACAGTGATATTATGCAATCTTAGGGGCCATTCAGAATAGTCAATGTTTAAAATAGTAATAATAGGCCTAATAATAATCGAAATTGTGGGTATGTGGGTCACAAAAAATAACTTAAAAACGAAATTCGGTTTTTATTTAAAAAGAAAAGGTACATAAATTAATAATTGAAAAAGAAGATGAAAAGTACCCAGCTGGCCAAGATTATCAATTTAATTCCTGATAAACTACAACGTTTATGGAAACTACTGATGTTGGAGACCTTTGGTCTAACATATCTGTTTTCAGTGTATAGGTTATATTATGAAGCCATTCAATATTAAAACATCAAAATATGGGGTGGGTGGGTCAAAACAATTTTGAAAAAAACACACAACTATTTCTGACTATTCTGAATGGCCCCTTAAACTTAAATATTTTTACGCAAAGTCTGAGACACAATATGAGTCCACTTAGCCTGCACGAGAGACTAATACAATCCGTTCGCATCAATACTGAATGTAAATCTGAAAGCTTAAGAAACATCGGTTTCCATCAACAAAGACGATTGCATCAGTTGCAAGGATCTAAACACTGGCATCAGAATCAGCTTATAGTTCGCTCAACGGTGCAGTTTTGCAGTTAGTCCCATTTATAATTATTTAAATCCCAAGGTATTAAATTTTCAAAAGGAGTTTTGTGTAAGTGTTCAGTTTGTTTGGTGTGACCAGGAATAAATTGTTGGCTTGAAATCCACTCGGTACCGTCAGTAGCATGAGCAGCATGGTGTTTTACTAATGAACCATCTTCTTTATTGTATTTGTATGGGTTGTTTGCAAGGTCAGTCATTGTAAAGTCCATGAAATTATAATTCCTACTCCAGATAACAGGCTCATGTGAGAAAGCGTAATCTTTATATATTAATTTTAATTTATTTTAAATATTGTTACTTTATGTTATGCCATAAGAAACGTCGTATGAAAGAAGAATCGAGAAACTGTGTTTAGTTATAATTCTTAGGATAAAACAATACCGTACGAGCATGGAGGTTGTCCATGGAAGGTTGAACATCCAGTAACCCATTTATCAAAAAAAGATGTGTCCTCTTCTGCTCTTCTTCTCTCTGTCCTGAGCTGTCTGTAGCCAATAATGCCCCTATGCTGTTCTTAATTCATCTCTCCATCTTCCGTTTTGTCTCTCTCCTTTTTCTCACTCGGCTTATTGGAGTCCAATTGGTTATGACGATGTGCACTCCAAGCATGTAATGTTTGTATTTACTTTTTTTCTGTGTTTCTTTTGTTTATATGTCTGAATAAAATGAGCGACCTGGGCTGATTGCACTCTTCCTTTGAGTTTCTCCTTTAATGTTCGGTTTTTGTCAATAAGGATGGTCGGCCTTGGATGTGACAAACAACCATAAGGCAACACATTTACACAAGCGAACATCATTAATCCACGAGTTAATGACTGTATCTCGAGACACATTGTAACATTTCTAGTTAGTCATCGGTGGTCATGTAGAAATTCCCAGAAATTAGCGGTTGTGATTCTTTTAATACATGGGCCCATTGTCGGGCTACCGATGAACACAAAATGGTTATTTTCTTCTTCTCTTTTCCCGGCGTGGCAAAATTCATTAGTCAGGCGTGATAATTTGGCTGGTTCGGTGCTTCTGTTCCACATATCTGTTTGTGCTTAAAAGTTTTGTGAAATTTTGCCCCACAAAATTACTTAGCATAGGGACAGGTTTATCTTAGTTTAAGTTTAGTTTAGTTTCCTTTATTTTCCAGATTAACAGATGAAGATTTAAAGAACAAGAAACGGTTACATTTGATGATGCCTATAACCATGACAGAAAATGCCTAATACAGTTGGATGTGAAAGTATGTCCCTGCAAAGCAAGGCTTGCCGAGTATATGCCCTCAGTTGTTTAATTGCCACAATTATACAGATTTAAAAATATATATAGATTCCAACCCATGATAAAAGCTTGTTGCTGATGTGAATATTTTGCTTAGCACCATTTTATTGTTAAACCAATTTAATAGATTTGTCCATCCTGTTCTGTTATCGTCTTCTTCGTTCTCATATGCCATTGGAATGCAGAGGGATTCTTGAAACGGTGGCATTCGTCAGGCAGACATCCCATGTGTATTACCATCTCAGGACTGTTTACACATGTACAAACCCATCGTAGTAACCTGACTGTTTGGTCTATCTGCAGAGACAGTAACTTCACCTTCATAAATGCCATGTAATTTTATTTAATGACTGTATTGGTGGCATTCGTTTCGTTATTGTGACGTAGGACTCGCATGTGAATCTACTCAGGTTTCGATAGCAACCTTCCATCATGCCAGCCCCCCCCCCCAAGGAAAAAATAATAAAAATCATCCTTGAACTACACTTATTGGCTAACTGAATACTTTCAATCTAAGATGTGGATTTAGTAAAGGTGGTAGCTCCGTGGTGTAAAGCTTGTCTTGCCTCGTAGTTCCGACTTCACAGAATGTCCACAAACTACCGTACTTTGGCCATGAGATGTAGAGGGTTTCATCCCCCTGGCGCCCTGGTGGCCATCCATCCAAGTCACCGCCATCACTCCTCATACTTTGGTGACAATATTTCTTCACTGATGTGCCCATAAATCTGTAGATTTGAGACTGAAAACCCCAGAGTGGGGATTGATGAGCTTGAGTTATGGCTGGTGCGGGATGACAAGACAAGCTAGCATTGTGAGGTGGGTTTATCGTTGGAGCATTACGCAGCGAATGTTTCGTGTAATCTCACCAACATCCTAGGTCAAATCACGGCAGTATAGTCTGGACGGACCGGGCAGCAAATCGTAATACACTGTACGCAGAAAATGAACACTTAGTCCGGTTAACATTCACAAGTGGTACACAGTTTCTTATATGATGTAATAATTAAATTCTGATTCTGATAATTAACAGTCATTAATTAACTGCTTGTTTTAACAACACGTGGGACTTAATACTGTTAATGTTGATTGGTGTGTACTCTTGTTATCTTAAGATCACAGAAGCATAATTAGTGATGTTTGAAGCTCTGCATGTTGTGGATCGTAAGAAAAACTATAATATTAAACTTGCAGGTACAACCAAGTAATCAACTCTTTTTAAAAAAGTGTTTGCTCTGAGAAGAACCGGTGTGGTCTCGACGTCTCGGACAGTATACTGCACTCTTCTCCTGGAAGTATAGTGTTCGAAACGTCGAGACCACACCGGATGTTCTCAGATCCATCACTTCTCCAAGAAGAGTTTCATGCGTGGTTGTACCCGCAAATTTACAATTAAAGTTGTTCTTATCAAAGAAGCTTCTTCTAAAGATTTTTGTTTCTGACAAGTTCCAATTTTTAACTTCTTCTTCTTCTTTAAAAACCAAAAACTACCTTTTCACGGCCTCTTTCAACGTGTCAATGTTTTACTATTATTGAGAAATTTATCGCTGAATATTGACAGAGGGCGCACTTGGACTAACCCAAGTTATGATAGATGCACCATACTAAATAAACTCCCCACAGCAACCAATGCTAAACACTCCAATACATACTTTTAAGTCTCTCAGCCTCTAGAAAACATCAAATATATTTTCGGACAAAACTTTTGGATATCTTTTCAATTTTTGGCAGGTCAGCCGTTGGGATTTACTGCTAATCCCAAAATGTAGTACCCTCGGCCTCGAAAAGACTGTTTCTTTCCGCCGACTTGCTGCCAGTTTTAAAAAAGCATACCTTCACTTCCCAAGCCAAGTAGGAACAACTTTAAAACCAAAATGTTGAAGCAGAGAACCCTAGGCTGTGATAACTAATGTCTTTCTTACACAATCTATATTGCATGACTCCCCAAACAACTATTATTCAAAAAAAGTTTTGAGCTTACAAATTATGAAAACCAGTTTGATGCACCAAAGTTTGCCTATAGCTGGATGCACCCTGCGCGTAGTGGCACCTCGCCCAAAACTGTGCTTGTCTGCATGACTGTTATACCTCGCCATTAATTATAATCTAACCCCAGCCATTCATCTTGATTTATTGCATGCAGTTTCTAGATATTATAAGATAACCGTCATCTTTCCCATCTTCTTGTTGCCGACCTTCTCTCGTACTTTTCGTGATTTTCCACGAATATTATTGCCACATGTTCACACTTCAGTGCTCTTGATGAATCCCTCCTAATGTATTTTATCCTGTTTTCTATGCCGTTCTTAGATTTGGTTTCAAGCTGCTTCTCTCCCAAAGTCTACTCCCTTCACCAGTTTCAGTATCTGAAGTTCCCCAGTCAATCAACCATCCAGCTTATTCACTCTCACTGCTAACAATAACACCAAACCCATCTCACTTTTGCTTGTTTGAATACTGTCCAAAATGTTATCCTTCGCCCTTTTCTGGAGCATCTACCTGGTTACGAGTAGACTTGCTATAAAATTCATGTTTAGCATGGTGACATTATTCAGCGGGCAACTTGTGTCTACGTGTTCGAGCATCGTACAGTTGGTATAATCTGGTTTGGTTTAATCTCCATAAATTACCTTGATATACGAGAATGGTTGTCGTGACCTGCAATAAGATGTATTTCAACAGCAACAAAGGGTTCCACTTTCTAAAAACAAATCAGCGTGTAAATCAATCTTCTTTACCTCATTGATGAAAATTGATGAGTGACTTTGAAATCCTATGGAGCCCGTTTGTTTATAGTCAAAATCAAACGATGCATCCAACATAATGTTATTTTTGGGTCACGTTTTGTGTATAGACAAGTGCTTTGTGGTCGACAACCCGCGGTCATGCAAAGCGCCCTCATTTGTTGTTGCACTGATAAAGTCGTTTTGGAAGCAAAACCGTGGCAGCTGGCTCTGGCTCTGGCTCTGCCTCTAGCTTTTGTTCTGGCTTTGGCTCTGGCTTTGGCTCTGGCTCAACGATGTATACCGATCGTAGATGTACCCAAAAGAAGCCAGTATGTAGTCATAGGTGTTTTGTTATCACCAGCTAAGGTCCGTCATAACTCAATCAATCAATGAAAAGTTTACCCAGAATTCGAGATTCAACACTTCAGACTCAGAGAGTGTCTGCCTAAGAGTAAATAGTGTTACAATGTAAAGGTTACTCTTCAATCTATACAGAGAAGATCGGCCCTGGTTTTGTAATAATGTAAAAGACCACTTCGTGAAAAAAAATTGGTTTTATTAAGATTAGATAATTACTATTATTAATTATTTTTTATTTATTTTTTTTATTTTTATGGGATTGTGATTTTATTTGTTTAGGTTTTTTTTAGGGGGTTCCATTAAGTTTTATTAAGTTTTTGAACATTATTGAAGAAACCACATGATAATTTATTCGAAGATACATTATTTCATAAAGGTCATACACGCCTACGTATTTACACAGGAACTTAACTCGTCAAACTGATACATAACAATACTCAAAAACTGTTTGCATGTTGTTTAAAATTTGCTAAACTGGTATGTGTCAAAGAGATACACCCATTTACTTTATTTCCAGCTTTCAAAATAAATGTAAATTTGACATTATTATACCGTTGTTGTTGTTTTTTATTAAAGTCACAAACTTTGTAATGTTTAGGCTGACATACAGAGTCGGCTGACCTGCCGATTTGTTTTTGAGAGGCTGACAGACTTGTAGATATTTTTCGAGGTTCTGTAATGTTTATTTTAGCATTTAGCATTGGTTGCTGTCGGAAGCGTTTTTAGTGTAGTGTACCCCCAAATGCATGGCGCAACAGATATAGCGCCCTCAACTGCTGACATAAACATTTATTGGGGAAGTTAATTTTGTTTTAACTGAACTAACCAATTTCGTTAATACTGGCTTTATTTAGGAAGTTTTAGAACCTCGGCAATGCATGAACACAATTTCAATTTGAAAGAAAAAAAATTCATTGATAAATTTAATATAATATATCTAAATGTATCAATGAAATAATTATTTCATAGTTGTGAACTCTTTAACAGCTGGCCTCTGCATTATCCCTTGAACATCGATGGGTGCACCACACTAAATAATTATGCCCAATTTCATACACCAAGCTAATCATCATTTGTTGTAAACCCACAGTTACTTGTGAATAATAACGTTTTGGGGTCATGCAATGAATAGATTGTGTAAATACAGCAGTCTATGCGAACCTGGGGGTTGTGTGCTTCAACTTTTTAGGAGACTGGATAAATTAAGGCTAAAAAGTTGGTCCTATTTGGCTAGGGAAGTGGATAAGTGCTTCACGAAAACTAGCAGCAAATCGGGGTGGGAAAAAGCACATTTTCGGGGGTGGTTTTTTTTCTGAGTTTAATTAGCCAACATTCCACACGGCTGACCTGCCAAAAATTGAAAAGAATCCCGAAGTTTAGTCGTCTGAAAATATGTTTGGTTCATTTTCAAGAGGCTGAGAAACTTTAAATATTGTTGGTGTAATTTTGAATATTTAGAATTTAGCGTTGGTTGCTATGGGAGTTTATTTAGTATGGTGCACCCTGGGGCAAGTTCGATCAGCGACCATTTTGTCAACCACTAGTCAATGTTCCATGGTTACCTATGCATGAAATACATCCTGGGTACCAGGCAAAATCGCCCAATGGTCGACAATAGCCAACTATAGTCCCTTGATCGAACTTTCTCCGTGTTGATCAACTACTAAAGTTCAATACCGCCCTCTTGTGATTTGGAACGAAGGAAGCCCTGACACAGAAGCTAACAAGATGATCGCTGTGGATAAAGGAATAATAGGCCAGTTCCAAAATATCGGCTACAACTCCGGCTGCGGCAGCAGCTCAGACTGTGGCTCTGGCTGCGGCTTGGTCATTGCTTCATCATGCGTTAGAGCATGTGTTGCCATTGACAACACCCTTAGCGACAGCCGTAGCCCTAGCCGCCACTTTGGACGCGGCCGTATCTTTATTTTACATAAAAGCTTCAGTTTCTTCTAATTTCCGCCTGATAAATAATGTGCATGATTTTTTTTCCCCATTTCTTACTTCTTATCAAATGAAAATAAATGAATTAATCCCATTATAAAAAAAACTTTAAAAACAACGTTGTTTTTAAAGAAGACTAGTTAAAACAAATTAATCCCCTTAAAACTGTTGTTTTAAAGGAATCAATATAAATCTGTCTTTTAGAATTCATCAAATTATCTGTTGGTTACATTTTCGAGCCAAACTGAAAAAAAAGAGACAAACTTTGGGTTTCCGCCCGAATTCAAGTTATTTCAAATTGTGTAATATTGGGGATGCAACGGATAAACCCGACCGAATGACCTATACTTTGTGAGGTCACATGACAATGGGTTTAGAAATGATAATAATTTGGGAAAATTGTATCTGTGACGACTTTTACTATTAACAGTATAACGTTTGACAGGAGTTTTTCTCATGACAAGTCAACGAGCGCAGTCGTCAAAGGCGGGCGCCCTATCGAAATGTTTGCCAATTCTGGTTGTGATCCTGTCAACATGCAACTCTACCCAGTATCAAATGAAACGACAGGAAGTGTGTGGCAAACATTATTATAGGGCATATATATATGTTGGTTTTTTTAACCCAAAAGTTGTTTTTGTTTTTTTTCATAACTCAATGATGTCCAGTTAAGTTTTCTCTCTCTCATTCTTATTTATTTATTTATTTATTTATTTATTATTATTATTTGTTTTATATGAATATGTGTCTTCGCTGTTTTAATTTTTTTCGAAGCGTAATCCGCCAATACCGACCATTGCCTTCCAAGGTTTGGTTTCAGCACTGGGTATTAATGTTGATTAATAACTGTGAAATAAATGTGAAAAGTTCATTAAGTACATTTGTCGGGGTGGTGGTAGGAAGGTAATGAAACACGCTGAGGAGATTATTGATAACAAACACTTCTGCCTAACAAAAAAAAAAATAAGAAGAAACTCCAACCTGTTGATTTCCAAAGACTGCACTTCAAGTAAATACAGCAAGCTTATTATTTCCTCATCCAGGAATTCTGTTTGTGAATAACACCCTGTTAACGGAAGGCTCAGTCGCGCCGGTAGCATGTTGACTGTGCCCCAACTGTTTAAAATAAGTCGCAAATACTGGGCGTTGAGGAAGTTCCCTCATGCTTCCTGCAAACCAAACCTGAACTCCAACTGGAGGGCAAACTCCTGTACACAAAGCTGTATACATCCTCATGAGATAAGACTTTTATGGTTAATTGTTCACAGCACGAGTTGGTGGTGGGTTTTAGACTGCACTTCCATCGCATCAAGTTGAGATGGGAGGGTTGGAGAATGGCCAGATTGCTACCAATGGTAGTACGGTTACTCTCTTAGAATCAGTGCACATCGTCTGCATTGTTGAAAAAGTAACCAGTTACTTTTTCATCATATCCTGCTACTTTTATGTTGTTTCCTCTCTTGGAATCCAAGATAAGGTACACCCTTGGTTTGACAAAATAACTGCTCCATTTTCGATTACTTTCTTTGAATCAACATAAAGTACACCATTGCTTCTGTTGTCAGAATAACTGCTACATTGATGTTTTGAGTCAAGATAAGGTACAGTAGTGTGGTCCGAACTGTGGCCATCACCTCGTTACTCAGTAACGTCATGCTCTCTTCTTTTGTTTTTCTTTCATATTATTATCTGCTTGCAAAACACCAGACCGTGGTGGGTGTGGGAGGACGGTTTTAACCAAAAGCTGGATTTTTAAATCTCTTAATGAGGTTATTTACTTAAATCTGAGTGGCGATTCTATAATTTTTAAAACAACATTCATAGCACAATTCCTGCCAAGTGTATATCTTGCTCCAAAAACAGCAGCAAAGAATGGTCATTGGTGCACGGTGCCTATTTTGTTTATTCCTCTACAGAAAAACAAGTTTTCAAACAAAGCAATACTTTTTAGGCTACTCGGACGTCGAATTAACCTAACACCATCTGGGTTAACACTTTATTGCTCTTATTTGGAAATTTCATAATTTAGGGCAAACCCTTTTTTTTTCAATACAGATTCCTTCCACTCATGTCGGTCCTGGAATTGGGTTAATTTAAATCTTGTGAAGTAAATTCATCGGAGCATGGGAACAACCTTGGTCTTCTCTCGTGTATGTTTCTGTCTCTCTAGATACCAGTAATTGTATTCAAATAGGATAGTGAAGAGAGAACAGTCTCTAGTCAGTGTACACTGAATTCTTATTGTTGCGAACTTACCAGACCATGCCATCGGCAGGTACCAGATATGCGTTATTGAAACGCGTCTCGAACAAGAAAGTGGTTGCATAAGTAGAAGAAGAGATCCATTGAAAAAGTAGTCGATCAATCTTAGGATATGACACCCGCGGTTGACAATTTAGATCTTGAAAATTGCTACGGTCGCCGGGGCACGATTCGCGAAGGCCTCAACAAGTATTGTGGAAATCATTTCTATTCTAACTTAGTCCAGGAAAAAAAGAAACACACACTTCTGAATAAGTCGTGAAATATGTTAAGGCCATGCTGGGTGGGTGACTTCTATTGTGTGGTCAAGATTACCTGGTATTTGTAGCGAAATAACACAACTAGAATTGAGGATTATAATTTGACGAGTGAATGAACGTAATTTTTGAGGATTTTTTTCTTTTATGGCGTTGTGGTCCAATTCAGCGGCTGAAATTGTTGCGTGGGACCATTAAACTCGTTCATGCTTTGAACACCTACAAACTTTAGTTGAAGAGGGTGGGTTTTTATTGAATATCATCCACATTCAAACCATTTTCGGGACATGGCTCAACAAAACCATCATAAAAATGGGTTCTTGTTACTGTATCGACTTTAATTTGCGATGAAATAGTGACAACTAAAAGGTGCGTACTTGAAATATCAATCAAACAATTACGAAAAGTGCATAGTACATGGGAAATAGAAATAACATTCAAACACTGAATAAGTTCTTGTGATGGAGTTTTATTTTTAGGCATACATGAGGTCGTTGTAAGATAAGACCTTAATGTCATCAAATTTAAACAGAATCAACTTTAACATGAAGTACTGCCAGTGGCTTGATGGAGTCACAAGTTCATTTTAACATCGAGCTGTATATAATTGTGATTTCAAATTATATAATTTGGCCCGTTTAAAGGCAGGGTAAGCTTTGAGTAATTACTCTTCAAGTTAATGACCATAAAAACTTACTTAATAAGGAGCACTGAAGAGCTGTTGATATTAAAATATAAAAAAATAAAAAAAACATTGTGAGAAACAACTCCCTTTGAAGTAGTTTTAGAGAAAGAGGTAATTTCACGTTTTTTTCTGTGTTATTTACTTGTAACTTTTCACTGGTTTGTTATTTTATGCATACATTGGAATACACCAAGTGAGGATACCTGTCTTTGACAATTACCAAAAGTATAGCCTGCCTTTAATTGCCTTACCTGGATTTTGCTACACTTTATGGAAAAGAAAGAGAAAAAACCCTGACTGTTATGAGTACATACTTATCATTTTTTCGATAATGCTTTACGGTAATTGACTTAGAATGGAAATCTTTGCGTGTTTGTTTAGATCTTCTAGGACAGACTTGAAACCATTTTTTCAGATCTACACCCGTATACTGAGTGTACAAAAACGTACCGCTGCTGACTGATAGCACAATAATTCAAAATCGTCGACTCAGAGAGACGAAATTAATTTCACTGATCAATCATGTGTGTGTAAATATGCAGGCCCAACGTTATTAACTCGCAATAAACATAGAGTAAAGATCGCAACAGCAGACCAGATAAATTTATCACAAAAAAAGAGAGAGAACTAAAATAAAATTATAATACAAGAGCATGCTCGTCATCCGCGGACGGCCGGCCGGCCGGCGCGTCACAGGTGACGGCACTTTGCAGACGATATTGCGACAACAGGTTTTTTTCACAGAGCGCGGGAAAAAAGTGCTCCATTGTGGTCATGCAATAAATGTCGTGGAATCATTATCGTAAATCACTCCATTGGGGCCACTCAGAAGAAATCCTAGTTACCAGCCACCAATCGGTGACTACAAAGAACCGCGATGCACCATGGGATGTCAAGAGTAACAATGAGTCGGCAAAGTTTAAACGAACTCTTCTGTTCGGCGTTTTCTTCGAGTATTTCTGCCCTCAAATATTGACACTGATATTTTCCCCTCAAATTAATCTATGATTGCCATAAAGTTCACTCAGGGTAAATTGTTTGACGTCTTTTTGGAGGGAGGGGGGTATTTTTTTAATCTGAAAGAATTAAACTAAAAGATAAGAAAACATTTCACAAATATCCCGACGTTATCTGTAAATAGTTGGGTCAAAAAGACGACGCGAACCAAAAATACATAAATAAATGAATAAATAAATGTAAAAAGTAATAAAACAGAAATGAACTAGCGGCGGCTTTACACCCATTCGGTAGATTCGCTTCAACGTAATATAATTGTCATTCTTGTTTGTTTGTTTATTTATTTATGTATTGTTATTATTTTTGAGATATGTTTTTGTCTCTCCCTCTCTCTCTCCCTCTCTCTTAATGTGGAGTTTAACAAAACTTTATTCAACAACCACATTCAACAAATAATCCATTGTTATAATTATTTATTTTATGATGTGATGTTTTTAAAAAATGTTTCCAAGCTCATCTCATTCAAACAAAATATTTTAAAAAGTTTCATTTTTTATAAATAACGCAACTTGGGTAAATCGATTATCTAGCATCAGTGAGTAGGTTTTGTAAAACAACATTTCTCCTTGAAGCAATAATTATATATCTGTAAATGTTCCGTACTTCCTAATCTTATAGCATGTTGTTCGATTTGATCTGAAATACTTTAATTTGAAGAAAAAAATCATGATGAATTGCAACCGGTAATACGAGTCAATAACTTATTAAAATAAACAGATGAAACAAACCTGACTGTGTCGGCAATGTTTACAAAAACAATAAATAAATAAATAAAACATTAAATTTTCGAATAATAATAACTATTTGTTTGAAATTGGTTTAAAAGAAAACATGTTTTGATTCATCATTCATTGATCATAAAGCACCAAAGCTCGCAATGGCATTTTGCTGAAAATACCAATGTAACATTTGTTTTATCTGGCAAAACTGTGTTTTCGTCTTTCTTTGAAATTGTCAGTACAGATTTAGTTTGAATTTTAACTCATTTTGGATCGATGGATCGTTTGAGCTTCTGCAACAGGACTTGTATTGTGTCATTCATTATAAATACATAAATTTATTGTGAACTTTTTTTCCCCCAACATTCTGAGTTTTTGATCAAATGAAAGATAAATCTTAATAATGAATATGGAACACACATCTGCGACACGCCGAACACAATGCCATCCTGCTTCTCTATTGTCAATCTTTCTACACAGCCTGATTTTAATATCTATCTGAACAGCCGTGGGACGTTCTATAACCCTTTCTGCCCGTCGTAAAACGGGAACATTTGTGGCTTATTGCACACATTTACAACGTCCCGAATCCGCCGTGCCTTGTCCAAATGGGACAGAATGGAAGACAAAATGGTCCATTTGTTGAGCTAAGTATACTTAAAGTGTCTTCGATGGCAGGAATGGTCTGTTTGATTTGAAATAAAAGTTGTTTTGAGGTCGGATTTAAGTTCATTGTTCGTTCAGAGCTGGCTCGATGATGTTGGACTTATTACTGTCCCAAACTGTGTTCACTTCGTAGAGGGTGTTTTCTGTTATTGTCAGTCATTCCCCTTAATGTTGTACAATCATTTTCTTTTAAAAGAAAAGCTTGCTTCTTCTTCTGTCGAAAAAAAAACCCCAAAACAATCGGATTTACCTTTTCAACATGTATACGACGAAACGGATTGCAAAGGTAAGAGTTGTAAATGTATATGATATGTCACTTGAAGTTTGAAGTAGAAGTACGTGGTCCCAGGAAGGCGTCGGTGTACCATTTGTTTTATTGTTGTTGTTTTAGATTTTTGTGGGTTTTTTTTTCTTCATCGAAATCCTATGATTATCAGGAAATTAGCCTGTAAACATTTCATTGAAAAATGCTCACGCATTCGGGAAAAGAGTGTTTGCCAGAATATTGTACGCATCGCATTTGAAGTTAACCTTGAAACACTTCCGTGTTCAAATTATTGATGTGAAAGGTGACATGACTTCTATTTCAGTCAACACATTCTCGCTAAACTTTATCATCAGCAAAAGCCTCGGTCAACGGCCCTTTGGTTTTGTTTGCATGATGTAAGTACTTGGGTCTTGACTAAAATCTCTCTAACAACGAAGCTTCAAATTGCAACAGTCTCAATATTGTTCAAAATAAGGTTTTACAACCGATGTTTTTAACTTGGTTCTTTTAGGCATTCCAAGTGACATGGAGTGCATGACATAAGCACCTTGGTGACGTCATAAGCTGATACAGACCTGTCACACATTGAGACCTTGTCACAAAATGAATGGCCTTTTACATTCCATGGCTTTTCATGGCAGGCATTATACCACAGGTCATAGTAAGTTTTTTTTTTGTATTTTGTTTTATTTTCTGTCATTACTGCAATTAGATTCAAGAGATAAAATAACAGCTGAACAAGTTGTAGGTGCCCCCTTTTTATTTCAAAATTTGATAAAAATCGCACTGTACTTTTTTCGTCTTCTTCTTTCTTTCTTTTAAAAAAGGAAACTTT
Organism: Pisaster ochraceus; assembly: GCA_010994315.2. Taxonomy (NCBI): domain Eukaryota; kingdom Metazoa; phylum Echinodermata; class Asteroidea; order Forcipulatida; family Asteriidae; genus Pisaster; species Pisaster ochraceus. The sequence continues at coordinate 19,359,667 of CM021534.1, forward strand.
TTTTTTTCTTCTGGTAATGAAACCAAAGATGGATAAGTGACTGTAAGCTCGCAAGCCTGGGGAAAACTGTATAAGGGTGCTTGCTGTGTGAACCAAAAAGGCTGAGGTTACCTACTCTTCCACGGGAAGTGTGGGGGGGGGGGTATTACGTGCACTACCAATCCTAGTACATGGGACCTACGGCTCCCATCCAAAGGAACAAGGAAACAAGTGTCACGACCGGGACTCGAACCTACACAACAAATCGTAAACCTGCGGGCAATTCAGGCTCAGTGTGGCTCCGGTGTTTACAGGTGATGTCACAGGTCAAATGGTCTATAATGTAATATGCATGAGTAATCATCGTTTTTAAAGAGCTTGGAGATGAGAAAAAGCCTTCTAGACGGAAAATCTTCGTTGTGGACTTTTACTTCAATAACTTCATGGTGAAGACGACAAGAACAATATGCTGTCTATCGTGTACTGATTTCTGCCGATTAAGCTGTATTTTTTCACAAACGCCTTTTGAATTGTTTGGTTTAAATATGATCACAACAAATGCATAAATTTATTTTTTAAAAAATATACCAGATTGGTGAAAGAATGGGTCTTAATGAATTCTTTTTGAATTACCTCAAATGTAACAGCCAACGATCCCTGCATAAAGCTTCTCGTTGTCATAGAATCTGGGTTTGAAACTCTTTGGTCTTAGCTAAAATGTAATCTGCAAACCGTCAGATTGTTTTGATTTTTTTTTCTTTCCTTCCACATCATGTCAGAAATCTCCCGTAGACACATCCGTCTTTCCGACACCCAACACAAACCCAAGAGATTAATGTGTTTATTTTCGACTCACAGGGAAAACTCCAAATGAATTTTCCATCTGTGGACTCGAACCCCGCGTTGATTCGATTTACAACCTTCTCCATACAGAGAAAAGGCTTCCATAAGTACCGAGCGTAGTGTTTGTCCTCTCTTTCGACTACTGTACTTGATACTAACAGGCCATTCTAAACCACAGACTAGTGGATAGCTGACCATTTGGGGACAATAAAACTCACAACGAAACAGATGATTTCACACTTTGATAGCGAGTCGTAAATAAGAAGATTTTTACGAATGTGTGCGAGCTCGTTGCTGCTGAAAGTATTCCTTCTTATAAGTCAGAAGATGATGCGTTATTGGGTATGAAAAGAAGTATTTTGAATAGAGGTGTTAGAATATCATCTTTGAAGAGAATATTTGTGTATCATGGTTAGCCATGATGTTACCATGACGTCACCATGGCGCCTGTACCAGAGCATGGTCTGGTCACAGAAGACTCGACGCGTACTCAGTGCCGCACATACCATTGACTTCTACCGTTTTTGTACCTACCTCAATAATTGATGGCTGTAAAACTGAACATCATAAATAGTGCGGAAGAAATGTCTTTGCAGCCCTTTGTGGGTTTGAAATGCACCTATAACACCAATGTCAAGCACAATGGGACAGGACCGTGAAGTAAAAACCTGTGGTACGCAAGATTGAAGTAACTTTAAAGGGGGTTCCGTAGTGTCATTTCAAGGTACCGGTATCAGAGCAAGTGTTGCGGTCGTAATACCCTGCCCTCTCGGTCCTCCATTATTCACCATCACTTATGGCTCCCAACCACCCTGCCAGGATTCTTACCCGTCTATCTCGATATGAGGCTGGTACCCTCTTCTCACAATGTCTCAACGGGCGAAGAGAAGTTTGGGTACACCACTACAAGAAGGTCGGCAATAGGGTCGACCCTTCTTGATGTTATCCCTTTTGTAATTGATGTAATTTCCCCCATCACAATTTGCTCTAAGTGTCATTTTGATTGTTTGAACTTTTATGAGGTTGATCTCGCAAGACTGGCTACAAAATTGCTTTATCAGTGCACCATTTGCAATTCAAAATTCGACTACACCCTGCAATCTCCCGGGTTAGAATTGACCTGGTTTAGGGTCACAGGTGACCTGACCCATTTCTGGGTCAGTGTGACCCGGAATCTGTGTCAAACTGACCCAGATAGGGTCAACAAATCCCATTTCTATTTAGATCAACGCAACGGGACTCAAATGTTATCCATCAGCACAGTATTCGAAGTGGTCACTCCATAAACACAATTGATGTTTTGGGGGGTTTTATTCCTCCCAGGGTTATCGGATACATTGAAATAAATTTGACCCCAGTTTGTGTTATTTTTCTCCGACGATCTCTTCAACAATGGGCATCAAAAACCAACCACGTTTTTCTCATCTCCCCCAAATCAATCCCACCACTTCCTCTCCGGAATACTTCAGATTATTGTGTTTTTTTGTTGTACACTTCGGAACTGCAGAAGTAAAGTTCCGGTGGATATTCTAAATAGGATCTTCCTCCTAGCAGACAAATACAACCCCCCCCCCGACCTGGGTAGATACACAATGGCGTAAAAGATTGGAAGACATGTGACCGGATAATGGGCAACTACGTCAATGGACTTCATTCATATTTCAGCTTGTTTATTATTCTGGGCAAGTGCAGACATTCCCGGAACAGATCGCAGTTGTTTTGGTCGTTTTTGTTTTCGCCTCTTGTTTGTCAGTTCTGTTTTCTTTCCCAGGTTTCTGTAGTTGGTTTGAATTTGGAGTCGATTGAAGACTTTGATAAGTGATTTTAGCAAACTTGTCTGTTAGTTCTCTTTATATTTATTTTGTATTTATTTATTTTTTTACCGATTTTTTGTGTATTTTTGTCGTCATATTGTTCACACGTTTGTCATGTAGGCCCTACTTTTCTGTCTTAGGCCCTACTTCGTAGGCCCTACTTTTCTGTCTTAGGCCCTACTTCGTAGACCCTACTTTTCTGGCCCCGTCTGATTTTTGTTAGGTGTTATTAATTATTTTATTCACAATTTCACTACTTTTTTATTTTGTTATTTTTTTCTTTTCTTAAGTAGCCTTAGACTTAAAACTTTGCAAATTAAAGATGCAATCAATAAGGTTTGCGGAGAGACACAGTGTATTTCAATTTCTTCTATGATCTTTGGCGGTTCTTAGAAGACTTAAAGGTTTAACAGCTCGACGTTTCGATCTTTGTGCTCTGACCATCATCAGAAGACACTGAATACGTATATAAACTGGGTTTTTTTTGTTTTTTTGTTTTTTATGTATTCAGTAATTATGTATTACTTGTTTATCGAATGATATATATATTTAGTTATTCATTCATGTATTTATTTATTTATTTGTGTGCTCATTGTCCTTTATTGG
>CM021534.1:19396202-19426137 GCA_010994315.2 Pisaster ochraceus
TTTTTTTTTTTGCAAGCAATAATCGTCTGGAACAATAAGCACCACAAAACTTGGGTGCCAAAAGATTTTGGAAGCAGTTATTTAAACAATAGGAAGTAACATAATTACGCGATAATTATATCAAAAAAGACTACACTGTCGCGTAGAATCTGTTATTTTTCCCCCGTTCTTCTGTGAATGTTTTATGTGTGTGGAACATTGTCGGAGGACGGTCAAAGGGAAGCTGAATTTTCTTGTTTTCATGACGGGGAGAAGACTGACCGTAAACCCCCACCTATTATGTTGTTGATCCCTACATACTCAAGGTGTTATGTTTTCACCCACCTCCATCTTTGACGTTACCCAGGCAATCCAGGGCTTAATCAGATTCCCGGCCGTCTGCCGACCTTACATCAACCGCGGAAGGAAGCGTCTATTTCGCCCCGTACCCAGAATGGTGTGTTTAGCATCAGACGAGGTGTGAAGTAGCTTGTCTTGTAGATCCGGTTGGCACAAAACCTTTCAAGGTTTTATCTGATGTTGACCACAGAAAGTTGTTCCTCGGGAGGACGGCAGACTGATTTGCCCGCATGATTTTATAATAACGGAGGACATACAACACATTTCAGACATATTGGACAGATGCCTAGGGAGAATGACAAATTTGACGGCGATTCCTTGGAGTGGATGTTTCATTACCTCGTAAAGGTTCATGCTTCACACTTTTTATCTCAGCTTTGTTTGAAAATGAACTAAATACTCGTCTTTGCGTAGTAATCACTTACATGAGTGTATAGAAGTCACGCTTTCTGTCTCTGCTTTGAACTCGCCTGATTACTGTATCCAAATATTATTCCCATTGTCTAGTTTTGACCAACTGCCCTTAGGCTGAAACCAAACTGCCACCATTGCTATCATAGTCGGGTTACATACGTGTAAATATATACATTGCTATTAAACTCATACCCCGAAAAGGGGTCCAGAATTATCCCTCCCAACCTCGGTTTGAAAATGACAATGGAAGCATCATAATAACAAACAATGAGATTCACAATGAAATACTGTGCTGTGCTGACATTCAAGACTAGAAATACTGACACAAGTCTGTAAGAACCAAACCAAATAGATCGATAAACTGCTTGAAGACGCGACAGAACGAAGGCTTATGCCACCCGATATCTGGTCAATTACTGGATGAGTTAAAATCTGCATGTAATCTAGTTTGGGTTTTTTTTTAATCTCAGGAAAATGAAGAGAAAATTCGCAATCTCAAACATGTTTTTATGAAAACTAACATTTGGAGTCAATTGTCTTGGATTAGGCCTTACTAGTGATTTTAGAAGAAACCTGGATTTGAAATAAATATAATGATAATGTTTTAGTGTGCCTTTACATGACATCATAAATTAACAGTAAGATCACGAACCTGGCTTTAGAAAACACGTAAACATTACTTTGAATTTTTTGTTTACAAATTTACAGGTTGTCTTTGAAACGGGAACAGTATTTTTTTTAAAAGTGAAGAAATTTGTAAATTTTCATCGGGAACAACGACCTTTTAGGGGAACTGCATTCATTGAATATGCTGTATTTTTTTATTGCTATATTGCTTTCAGTACTTTACCTTTGAGTTCACACTCTCAACAAACAGCAAAATGAAAAACGAGTTTGGTTATACCTCCTTGAACACTGGTAACCCAAAGCAGGCGTTGAGCTCTCCCCCATAGGACCACAAGATGGATGGGTCTACCTATACACTCTGAGTTTCAATTTTCACCCACTCCATTTGGTTCAAGAGATAAAACGTACAGAACTTCTAATTTAGACTGACAAAAAAAGTCAAAATTTTGCAAAGCTTATCAAGTTCAAATCTGACGATTATATAAATCTTTGATAAGCAGCAAGCTATGCTATAGGCCCTCTAGTAGAATTGAACTGTTTGGTTTTTGTTGAATGGTATAGTGTTACTTTAAACAAAAAAACTTTAAAAAAAAACACGCAGCATTTTGGCCTATGCTTCGTACAAAAGATCGAATTGCATTTGCAACAGACTGTGCAAGTGTCGTGTGCATCCAAAACGAGAAAGCAACTCGATCGAAGACTAGTTTTGTTTATTCTCTACAAAAACCAAGTTTTCTTTTGAAATTATACAACATTCTTGAAAATACAGATACCATCGCAGTTTGTTGCAGAGACAGTTTTAAATTTTCATACATGATAATTTGTTAAAATTTACATTGAGACAAAATTAAAACTTGGGACGTTGACGCTTATTTTTAGAAACCCCATTTGCCAATCACGCCCGAACTTGCGGGACTCATAGGTTTATTGACAGCGTGAACGTCAGTTGGGCAAAATCCTTAATCAAATTACTGGTACCAGAAACGTAGGTCTGTTACATTTACTTTACCTTCAGATATTTCATGGCTAAATTTTACTTTCTCAACAATACGTTATAATTGTGTATAGCCATTAACTACGCTAAACTAAAGTATTTAAAGAAACAGAATTGCGCACATGTAAAACTTAATAATTATGGCTGGGACTAACATGGTACCGGAAGTTCGAATTGAAACTTGTACAGTATAACTATTTGGGTATTTGGTTCGTAAATATCTCCCTCAGAAATCATGTCACTTTGTGTTTCATTTGACCAAAATAATAAAAGCAAGATCAGGTTCGAAATAAGTCTCCCGAATTCATATTAAAATGTATTTTAACATTTTTTTGTATTTTATGTTATTTATTTATTTGTTTTTGTTTAATTATCATTTACATATTAGGGCTCTTCTAGAAAAATGCTATCCTACTATTTTTGTTTTTTACACAGGCTCGTGTACACTTTTTGCCGGATAACCTTTGGCCCATTGATTCAATGACCCCCATTGATCTATAATGGTAAAGATAACAAGGTAAGTTCACTTTGAGTATTTGGAGTATTTTAGTGTTTTACTCATAGATAGATGATGGTCGCGGCATGTACTCTAAAACATCCTGACTCTGACAAACCTGACTGATTGAGTTTTCTATTTGTGAATCGATTTTAAAGATCTTAAAGACATCACAAACTAAGATGTATTCAATATACTTAAGTGTCCCGCGATAAACTTTGATGAAGAGACCTGTTTATTTTAGGCAACACGGTCTATAGTTTAAATAGAACATCATTCACCAATGTATTTAACAATAATTATTGTTTTAATGTAATTATTTTTTTGGATTTACAGAGGTTGAGTTTCTGTGCAAAATATCCATGTGTTGAATCAAAAGAGACATAAGCAAATAAATAACTAAATAAATAAACATATAGTTATACATACATATACATATACATACAGGTATACGCTGTACGGAGGGGACAAAAAATACGAGAAAAGAAAACACCACACAAAACACGCAGAGTATGTAGCGATCTGGACAATTTGTCCGCGCACCAGTTAATGAATAATAGAAAAAACAATATCTGCCTCAACTTCACACCTAATTAGTAGGTGACACCGCGATAGCTTGACGGTTAAAGGTGCAGTCGGGATGATGCGACTTTGCAGGCTTTATGGAAGTTAATTCTACTCGGGCTGTCACATTTTTACAACTCACTACATTATCACTACAATTTAGTTTTATGGTGGTAGGACTACTTAAATTCGTCTAACCACGCGAGTCGTAATTTTATGGACGGTCAGAAGACGTCATAAATCCAGCGAAAGTGGAACAGGCCGCACGCCTTTTCAAAAAATCTGCGCAGTCGTTAAATGCACTGACATATATATTAACAAGATTCAATAAATTCTAGATATTTTATAGGGCAAGGAGGATTTGGCCGAACACTTGTATTGCGACTGTTAGCTTGTCTTTTATTTGTGACCTTTATTGTGTACTTTTAGCAACAATTTGCAAATCGTTTATGGTAATTACATTTTAGCCATAAAGCAACCGGTCCGTTTAAAAATCCCACAGCTAAAGGACAAAGGTCAAGCAACTTTGATTTTATTAAAAGAGTATCTTCGGCATACTGAGAAAATCTATAATTATACCCACAAATCTCGTTAAATATCTTCCAAATGAATTTTTAAAAACATACAAACATATTTGGTGCTTGGGGACAATAGCAACAGCTGTTCTGCACCGTAAAACCCGGCGGGGCTACGGCAGCTTGTTCGGGGCATGCGTTTGATGCTCGACACCGCCGTGTCGTTGGACCGAAGTCTATGTTTACCGTTCCAAGAGATCCTCCAAAACGGTAGCGATAAAAAGAGGATTTTGGTGTGAAAATGACCGGCGTATTGCGGCACTTGTTAGGCCGGGAATATTTGCACGGGCCTGGGGAATGGGTTAAGAGTGGCCGCGGCAGTCCTTTGACGTGATTCCAGTGTCGATACCGACCCTAGGTATAAGCTTTCCCATTTTCACACCAACGATATTGACACATCGTTTAACCTTTGGGTTGAGACGTACAGTTAGGGAGCCTTTTGTAGCAACAACATATTTTTTTGTCAAATGTCAATATTGTTGTCGGTGTCCAGACAATAGATAACAAACGAGCTTTTGTTTGTTTATAACCGCCGGTCGGAGTTCTTCAAAGGAATTTGGCGCGAGAATCCGACGTCATAAATAGGAGGTTTGATACTTTGAACAAGGTTTGTTGTGGTTGGCCGTAACCGTTATATTGCTGGTTAAATCGAAATTCTTTGGGGCTCGGTGTTATTTATTCTTAACGAATTAGAGATGCTTACTTTAACTTAGAGATGTGTCAACAGTAAGTCTGAGCTGCCATTTTCGTGGTGTCTCCTACATTCCTAGTATATCACTGGTTCCCTAAAGCATTAAGCACCAGCCTATACATTCCTGGAAACCTATATAACGTTCCACTTTGTCATATCTTTGAATATAGCTTGATAGATAGATCTCTACGTAGATCACGGCGCAACTGACCGTTGGGGCTCGTTTATACCAACGAGTAACATGGGCGATTGACCGCGGGCCAACGGCGCCGTGGACCGGTTCACCGGATCCTTGAGTCCGGAGATCTGCCCTCGCCGTTTGGAAGTCATCAAACATGTGACAGAAGAGCGTGGTGACATTTTGACGAAAATCAAATTATGTCGTTCAAAAAAGTGTCAATAGAGTTCAAATTTATCATTTTCATGTAAATACAGTAAGAAGAAATGCCGAAAATATTGTTCAAATTTTGTTATTCTCGTCCAATCTATAACGACAAGGCCTAAATACCATCATAACTTTATTGGCGAGGTTTCAACGATTTGTCTTCATCGATCTCATTTTCGAATAGAAGTAATAACTCGAAATCGTCTGTATTAATCTCCAAATGACTACGGTATCAAGGCGAGTTTTTTATTATTGCCGTACAGAACCCCAAAGGGAGTTGAGGCTAGGGTCTTTCCAATGATAGGCCCAAGTTAAAATCAATTAAATCTTTAACCAGGTTCGTTGCAAAGCATGGCCCCAAATCAATGAGTCACTCAGCAAGAAAACACAATGAGCGGTGACAGAATGTGCTTATCTCGTTAGGTTTGTGGTAACACCATGTATTAAGTTGTGATGGTTCTGAAAAGTGTCGAGTAACAAATCGACGTTTCGATCAGTATGTTCTGAGTGTCTTCACAAAAAGAGATTTACTTAGCTGATTAGGGCCAAAACGAATTATGATGTGGCTGATTCCTGTTTGATTTGGACATTGAGCAAATACATTTCAGCGATGAATTATTTCTCTCTGTGTATCAACTTTATAAAATTGCACGTGGTGTTTTAAAAAATCATGATCAGCTAAAAACGCCAGACGGACTTATAAAACTCAATTGACGTCAGAAACTCATATTTAATTTTAAGGATTAACATGATCCACGGAACAAAATTAAACTTTAGTAGGGTTGAAACGTGATGTCATTGCTTTTTTGTTTTGTTTTGTTGTGTTTTGTTTTGTTTTTTAACTGTAGTGTTTTACATTTTTAAACTAATCTTTAAAAAAAAATAATAATAATAAAAACTGTTACATAAAAAATCAAACTTGCGAAATTATTTATACATTTTATGCATCTCTACCGCTAAAATGAACTGATCAGACTAACAGGCAATTTTCTAGATTCCAGAGTGAGACAAGCTTGATACAAAAATCTTTTAGACAATTTTGTTATGAAGCAATTTAAATTCAAATTGTCTACAAGCATGAGATTGAACATTTATTCAAATCGAAAGTGGGGACATGCTTTAAATTCATGACAACAACAACAAAACAACAACAACAACAACACAACAACAAAACAACAACAGCAACACAACAACAAAACAACAACAACAGCAACAGCAACAGCAACAACGACAACGACAACAACAACAGCAGTAACATCAGCAACAACAACAACAACAACAACAACAGACAGAAAGACAAACATTTAAACGACTTTAAACGAACAACCATTATTTCAAATGTTAACAATCACTTTCAGTCTCCATTGTACAAAAAGGACATTTTGGCGCAAAGTGTGTGTTTCATAAAGTTTAATGTCACTGAAATTAGCATATATCAGGCATGTCAAATATCAATGATTTAAATTTATATTGAACCAGTATCTTCATAGTTCTGGAACATAAACTCTAATGATATCAAAAGCACCATGCATATAGCACATTCTTGATAAGGAAAGGTAAGTGTTAGTTAATGGTATACAGAAAGGCTTATTATAACAAGATATACACAAAACAACCAAACAAAGACAAATATGACTCAAAAAGGGTTTCGTTTTCGATAAAATATGTTTGTAATTTGTGGAAATTTATCGACTTATGCTTTAAACAAAACTCTTCAAAATACCTAGAACTTACAAAAGTCAGTTATAGCAAAGTTTAAGTTTCATAACAAAGGGTTCTCAAAGTTGAAATGGAATATTTTTCCTTTCGGAAAAGATTATTTGGGTGTTGGCATTTGTTATATTGTCGAGGCTTTCATGCTCTTTTTTATACAATTCTTTTTGGTTTGCAATATTTGATTTCGAATAAACTATTAATAATAAATGCATGATAAAAAATAAAGTTATATAAATACATCTTTGGGGTACTTAACTTCAATGTATCGATATTCGAATGGTCACCAGAGTGAATTTAAAATGTATTCGTTCGTCTCGTGGTATAGGTACAATTTTGATCACAATTTTAAATTATCAAATGGTCTTCATCTGATTGAAACGTCAAGTATGTACCAACTCTCTTTGGGCCTTCGACACTCTGAAGAGATCTCATGATAAATTCAAACTGTTGTCAATGAATTATTTTTAGTAATATGCCCGTATGCCAAACCATTCACATGCAATTTGTATCCGTTCTTATATCTCTATACATTAAAGAAATATTACCCGAAACTGTTTACTTTTTTTTTTAATTGCTGACAAAACTCAAACTTGAAACCTGATCATAAATTGTTTTGCTTACGAGAGCAGTTCTCAATCCAACCAGAAATTACGAACACATCATCATGCTCTCTATACAGCAGGGGGAAACAAAGTCAAAAACGTGCTGGTATCAATCCCGTTTTTCTTTGACGTGGATTCAAGAGTAATATTTTAACAAATAATTAAAGATGTAATTACAGTTTATGATTATTATACCCTTTATTTGAACTTATCCTCCGTTTCAAGATGGCACCCTGCGAGAGTCCTCGCAAACTAAAAACCCGGCTTCATCCCAATTATTGTATTGTGGAGCTTCCATACAACCTGTGTAGAAAGCTAATGAATTTCTCGCCAGAGCTCTTAGTCCCCTGCGAACGAAACACGATCCACAGCCAATTGTATTTTGGAAAGGAACATTGGAAAGTATCCATATATCTTCTGAAATAATCACACGCGTGACATGTAGGTTATTACACGCTCAATATAATATAATGTGGCCTTCTGTGTCGAGGATGCTCCCAAGATGGCGTCGCCTGACTGATGGGCAACACTCTCTCCGTTTTTGGCGGGAACGAAACTGTATAGTTTCAACAAAACAGACGATCCACAGTTTACTGTATACTATTATTTAAATCCGTGTGTTTTTATCATCATGGGTTTCATTTCTTGCTCTCCTCGTCTGATCGTTCTTTCTCCAGCCCATCATCCTCATCCTCATCATCTACATCCTCATCAAAATCATCGTCGTCGTCCCGGTCTCCATTCTGCGTTTTCCCGGGGGAATCGGCCGACGAGGACGGGTCCTTTGTTTGCTCTTTCTTCCATTTCATTCGCCTGTTTTGAAACCAGATCTTAATCTGCCTTTCCGACAGGCAGACACTCTGGGCGATCTCGATGCGTCTCTTGCGTGTCAGGTAGCGGTTGAAGTGGAATTCTTTCTCTAGCTCCAGGGTCTGGTACCTCGTGTACGTCTGTCTGCCTCTCTTCTTGTCCGTCCCGATCATCTGAGTCCCTGGAGATGACAAGTGTAAAATGATCAATCCCAATTAGTACACGCACTACCGTTGTATAATGTTTCTGTAGTATTGATGTGGAAAGAGTGGAAACAGAACAGTTGGCCCCGTTTAAAGGCAAGTTCCACACCGTTGGATCATTCCAGATAAATCAAGCTTACTACATTGGTCAAAACATAGCACAAATGAACTACGATATATGTAAGATGAAATAACAACCATGTCTAACAGTTATCCAGGCTGAAATTACTAAGCAGTTTGTTTGTCTCCTTTTCAAAGCAACACTTTCGGTGACTTTTAGCAAGTCTGTTTACTGAGCGTTGAGCAGTAAGAAGATTCAGTTCGTGTTTATGATGTTAGAGGCGTTAATAGAGGTCTATCGTGGAGCGGCCATTTTGTAATCGCCATGACTGTAATGGAAAATATGACGCATGGCATGTGTGGTAGAGGTCTCTTAACATCAAATATATCACTCATTGGCTGAACGTGTATAGAGCTTTATGGAAGGTAATTTCGAATGAAGTACTATTAAGTTGTCTTTCTTTCCTCAAAAGAATGAGATTTGAGGTGAACATTTTGTTATAGGAGGAAGAATTTGAGTCATTTTTCCAACTAGAAATCACCTTTAATTTCTATCACGATACACTAACAATACGACCATAGCCTATCGTGTATATACATGTAACTTAATTCCAAGTTATGTGTAATGTTTGTCTCCTTGGTAAACGCAGCGAGCTTGATCATCACCATACCGGTGACAAACACTACGCAGCCCCACGCGGGTAGGGCCAGCTGCAGGTGTGTACCAGCCTAATTGACCTGTATCGTACTGCCACAATTTTGGTCATGTTCCTTGTATCCAACACAGCAATTAATACTAACATTCATTGTACGAAAAGGAACCGGACTGTTTCTCCTTACAGCCTCGGTTTGGTTACATTGATTTGAATGGGAACAACTCAAGATGGCCGCACCATAAGCTTTATAGGGTCTGCCAACTCAAAACAGAAACATTTGTGATTGTAGTTTATAATAATCAAGCAACAAAGACAACGAAAACAATTGGTTTATGGCTAAACCAAACACCTAAAAAATGAAGAGTAATGGTGCTTACCTAAAATAAAACCCTACCTAAAGTCCATTTTCATGGCTCTGCTTACCGCAGATTTCTGCTTACGGTGCGCTATAAAACACATAGCTCTATGGGCAGTAAGTGCAGAATTCCACGGTAAGCAGAGCCGTGAAATTGGGCCCATTATAGCAACTTTCTTGGCAGGAATTCACATGATGGTCAGAACTATCATCGTTTGAAACTTTCTTAAGCCAAAGAGACATTCGATGATGCATTATTTTATGATAAAAATAAAATAATGTACGGTTCTCAAACTTATCGATCTCGTAAAATATTGAATGTTTAGTTAATTTTTATTGTGGTATCCATCAGCAAAAAAAAAGACCACAATGACATTTTGTGGAAATATTGTATTAACATAAAATCACGACAAAGAAGTAAAACACGATTTGCATTCCCCAAAAATAAAGACAAATTACCTGATTTAAGATTGTAAAATTTATGGTCGCTCAAGAGGAAACGATCGCTAATAATCTAGAAAAAAACAAGTCTTGAGTATTACCCCTAGTTGATAAGAATGATACGCAGAGGCGATATCAATATCAAAACACGTATTATTTTCCTTCTAGTTTCAAAGACAGGTAATGACTCTTTTCTACAAAACTGTCTCCACTTGGACAAATAATTACACAAATGGTATAGGGATCAAAACAAATGATTAGAAGTTTCAATCACAAAACTCATCTGATTACAAATTTCCCATACCGGTGCCGATCCTTTAAAGAAATATCTTCATTAAAAAAAAAACTGCCAAAGACGCATAAAGTAGCATTTGAAGAACCCCCCCAACACCCGCTGCTTATTTCGATTGCCATAATTGAAACAAAGAAGCCCGATATGAACGCTCCCAAAATCCATGACAAAACATAAGCTGTTGTTCTTGTTCACTGAAATGCGACAACCATAAAAATTGATAAACTTTCCTCTGGTTATTCTTGTTGCGTGTTTATTTAAATTCTGATTGTGTGACTAGTCTTAGCAACGATATACTTTCTTCTTTTAAAAAAGTTTCTGAAAACAAATGCACTCTACCCAAAAGTTCCGCCCCCCCCAAAAAAAAGCCCAGTTTATACCAAGCCCTATAATACAGCAGGGCCTGAACGACTGGTATTTATTTCTACGGCTGGTTTAGGGCACAACAATGATAACCGTCGGGTCAGCTAAGTTCACCTTCTCGAAGCTCTGTCTCGTCCCACCTCGTAAATTACCCGCAAGATTCCTCCACAAACGACCTGCTTTTTTGGTCGTTGATTGGTCCTCTGTGGTTCTCTTGAAACTCCCTAGTGGCACCATTCTTGTGACGGTTTTTCGTTGAAGGAGGAAGGGGTTCCCGTTTCAGGGTGGCAAAGAGAGGTTTAGGAGCCTCTAGAGGCCGATGGTCATAGTGGGATGCGGTCACTAACTAGAATAGCATTGGTGACCCTTACCTTAAACCTAGGACCCTAACCTACTTTGGAATCTTTTTATCACCATGTCCCAAATTTATCGCATTGTGTTGATGGGGATTTACATTGGATAACTCATTTCTGGTGGAGAAATGTTTTCTGAACGCCGCCGTACCGTCGGGGAAAACTCGAGAGAAAGTGAAATCTGAAATGAATCGTTGTGTGATAATAATTGAACAAATTGAACAAACAAAAAACGAATTCATATAAATATTCTGAATGAATTTCATAAACTGAGACTGATCTAAAGACTAAAATTAAAACAATTTTGTTGTTGTTAAAATTTGAAAAGTTATGATTTATTACACGATAAATATTAGCCCTACTATGTCATTTGTTTACAGTATGTATGTTTCTAAATTTTTCAAGGGGGAAACAAAATCTGAGTAAAATACACGGCAAAAACTCACATAATTCTCGAGTATTCAAATCTGTTGAACGAACACAATTACAAATGTGAAAAAGGTGACACTTTTGTTCCCCAAATAACATTATCTCTAAGAAAGAAACTAAACCGTTTTGGGCCTACCAAGGTATATCATTCAATGAAAGAAGCCATATTCAGTGTTTCTCTTTTGTTTTCGGTTAAAAGATACGGGTGGGAATATTCTTGTTGAATGAAAAGTTACCCACCGAACTTCACGGTTGAATCTCTTGAAACATTGGCTCATTGTGGCTCATTACAAAGACCGACCAGAAGAGATTGATCTGAATTGGTAAACTCAAATAAAGATAACGCGAAATGTACAAATTGTTCACTTTTTCAGAAGGTTGGCCAGAGAGCTCGTTCATGCCACGGAGGGTTTCAGTTTTACGAAAGTAATCTGTACAAATATGAAAGTGTCATAAAAAATACAATTCCACTTTCCAAACGTTGGGTCGTGGGCATAATTCCTCACTAGCTACGAGAGAAATAACTACACGAAACCTGTTAGAGAGTTTGCAATGATTCGATCACCCTATAAGTAAAATGATTGCAACTTCGAAAATAACTGGAAAGGTTCAGGGAGGTACAGGTGTTAAGAAACCAGCGTAGGTTTCAGTTTTCTTGTTGACAAAGTTGAAAGTGTAATTCAAGTTGTTGAAAGATTCTGGTGAAATGATCAACCATGGGTCCTCAACAAGTTTGAACTGGTCAGTGGGAACGAGGTCGCCTTCTTGAACAAAAGACTGTCAGAGTTGAAATGTTTCACCTTTATGGGATAAGCTGAAGAAAAATAACGAACAATTACCTTCCTCCTAAAAAGTTTTAGGAACTAAAATATCCATTTTTTTTTAACACTCAACTCAGTGGATCATAGCAATATGGGTATATGGCTCACTCATTCATTCAATCGCTGCCTAACAATAAACATTAGTCATAACAAACATTTTTTTTTAAATTAAAGCATTTGGCACCTTTCTTCGTACTTAGATTGAGAGTTGAATTGTTCAATATTATTATTTACATTAACCCCAAAGATGTCGTGCATAACTTTTAAACACAAATCTTTGCTGTGGCCATGATCTGACATGACTAACACAGCGCGGAGTGTGGGCCGAAACAGACGTAAATCAAGCTTCGCCGTGCCCCGTCTGCGGTAACTTTTTACGGCCTAGTAAAACGGTCCTAAATGGTAATTTCATCATGCTCAAAATATGCAGGAGCCGACGAGCGGGTCGCGATATACGGTTGGATATGACGCATAAACCAAGGCTCTTTCGGATTTGAATTATTATGTGTTTTGAAGAGATTCTTGTTTACTCTGCGGGTGAACTTCACCACTTAATAAGATACACGTTTCGTAGTTCATGTAACCTGCTATACTTTAGTTAGGAAAATGAAATATAGACCTCGCGTTAAACACACCCCCCTCTTCCACGAATAATGATCGCATGTTTTAAATCAATGTATAAGAACAAATCTAAGAATAGCTGCAACACCCTACATAGCAAATTAAACGACAGAAGCTATAATAAATGTACTAATAACAAAAACATGGTTTAAAATTACTCAAGCAAAAGTTAATCAAACTAAAATTATAACAATTTCTATTCAACTTTTACAATCTGACAACATTGTGGTTTTGGGTTTTTTTTTCAAATAATGGCGTAACATTAAGGGAGGGTAATCTTCATGATAGCCGAATAGATGAGAGAGTATAGCATGAATAAGAAACACTTGGCCAGCACAATGGACATTCTTCTGCAACTTTCTATCCCCTTGAAGATTGTGGATATTAATATGTGAATAGTGTTCCCTTGGAGATTGCCCTGTGTGACATGGCCTCCTGGGTGTGTCCAGTGGACAAGACGTTGGGTCTCTGGTTGGGTCATTACTCCAATGAAGATTCCTTCCAGATTTGTAGGTGTTTTAGTGAGCAATAGATTCATACGTAATTGCATTATTTCATAATACATAATGCGTCTACCGGAATTTGCAGCAAGTTTCTGTTGCAGTTATTGACACGAATCCTGGTGTGGATCTACCGTCATAGCCTTGGCTTCATTTCGCGGCGTATCATCACCGAGCGGTCAAGAGCACCGGACTCGAGCTCTGGTGTTTCTGACCAACAGAGTGTGGGTTCGAGTCCCTTTCTTGAAACGCGTGCCCTTGAGCAAGGTACTGTACCACTGTATTGTCCTTCGGGTGGGACACTAAGCCGTAGGTCCCATGTACTAAGATTGGTAGCGCATGTAGCAGAACCCAGAACGCTTATCGCACAAGATCGGTGGAGGTTAACCCCGGTGTTTCTGGCTCACACAGCAAGCAACCTTGGTTACAGGTTTCCTCAGGCTTGCGAGCTACAGTGATTAAGTTCACTTATGAGGTATCCTTTGCTTTATTACCAGAAATTAAACAAAATACTTATTAAACTAACACTGATTACCCGCCATTTGACTCGTTTAGAATAAGCAGACAATTAAACATAATCAACAACAAACAATTCTAACTATACCACTGTATTATGAGATCACTGATGGTCAA
This sequence comes from Pisaster ochraceus, assembly GCA_010994315.2. Classification (NCBI taxonomy): domain Eukaryota; kingdom Metazoa; phylum Echinodermata; class Asteroidea; order Forcipulatida; family Asteriidae; genus Pisaster; species Pisaster ochraceus. Next base: position 19,410,143 of record CM021534.1, read on the forward strand.
CAAAAGTAAATTTCCATGAGTCGACATTTGGATTTAAATTCTCATTTCATATGCACCTTGTTCACGCCAGCAACGAGAGTTTGCATTTTTCCGTGGTGTTATTTCAAAAACGAATAGAAGGAACTTTCCAGTAAAATGTAAAAAAACACACCGTGAAATAAAGACTTTGGTTTCAAATGATATAAATCAAAACGTTACAGTTAAAACATCTCCATTTCTGTGTTTTTTATTGTCATTTATTTTCACACATTTTTTTTGGAATGCAAAAAATCATTTTGGTTAGAGATTTCTCGTTACAGCCAAATATCTCACTGACATGGTTAAATAAACTAACCTGGTTACAAACATATCAACGTTGTTGCTCTTACCTCGTCTTGTTTTTCATATTTTCTTGAACAAAAACTCATAGATAAAATGATGGAAAATTTTCCGTAATATTCCTTAGAGTTAGCTTAATATGAAGTAACAGTTTCCAGGCAAATCACAAACCAAAGTTGGCAGACCAGAGCAGGATGATTGCAACCTCCTACTTACCGTACCACCTGACTTAAATGCCTTCTCGTAACACAAAATGCACCTTGAGCACACAGCTAGTTTATTACTTAATAAAATACATCCCATAAGCTATAAAAAAAAAACACTATGTAACTAAATAAATAATGAATAAATTTATTAAAATGTTTTATTGCTATAATTTTACATAAAGAATAATCAAATTCAGTCTGCAGTGGGTAGATAACATCCAATGTTTACCCCTCAGCATCACGTATTTCTTTTGGTGTTACCGCCGTGCTGCTGCTCCATCCACACACACAGCTAGTTCTCAGCGGGATTTTTAGTTTAACTGCCAGTAGTAAATATCCCACCTCTCCGTGATTCATTGCCAAGAGCCATAATTTATCAACCGGGCTGCAATCTACAGGCAGTCTGCTGGATTTATTTTTAAAATTGTGTATATTTTGTTCGACTGATAAGAGTGGGAAAACCTGGTTCATGTTCGAACTCTAATCTACATTTGCATACAGAAGATGGTCATTATAACGTGCCGGTATAAACTAACAGATCTGCATTTGGGATTCGTGCCTTTTCCCACAGCAAAAGCAAAATCTTCACTTGTGAAGTCCGGTTTACCACCACCAGTGGCGCATAGTTACTGGGCAAAAATAACTTTTGGGAAATACAAAACGGAAGAGCTCGAGTCGAAGGATCGATTGCGCTTATCACAGTGATGTTAACTGTCGGTATAGGTGTAAGTAACATAATTATTATGTCATTAAAACAAGATAAGATACAATTGATGAGGAAGTAATTGCTTCTCAAGTTTCTTTTCGGTTTAAATGATTTTTTTATTATTTTGCACAGCATAAAACTCATCAAATAAATAAACAAGCAAATAAATAAATAAATTAATAAATTAATAAATTAAATAAAACCAGGCTAGGAACATGTATAGCAGCATAAATAGGACATTACAGAAAAGGCCCAGAAACGTGCTTGGGCATCAACTTAAACATGAAACTGGGGAGTATGTGAGATTGTGAAATTAAGAAGAAGAAGTGCAGCCTCCTTGAAACACCGTTTTCTGTTTCGAACCAAGCAGATTCCCACTTGTAGCAAGTCTTCTATGGAGTCAAAGGCCTTGGGAAAAGGGATCCCAGTATGTTGGAAACTTCAGCAAACCAACAAAAACGGTTCCTTGGTGGTTCATTTCTCGAAAACTTTGAAGGACCTGGACTCATGTTGAATAAAAAAAAACTAGCAAATGTTTCACCATGTGTTTGTAAGCAGCTGATGTTTAACACACATGTTTTTGTATTCAGTTTATACCAGCCACGACTAACCGGTCCATTTAGCATAACATGCCGTATTAACATGCCATATCCATTGGAATGAAACGGTTACTTAGCGATGTAACGTGCCATCAAACCTGCCAATTATACGATGGTTATACCTAATATATTATAAATACAGTAAAAACAAAAGTTTGAAACAAACAAATAACAAATATTATTAGTTTGGAAAACTATAACTTTAGGCTTTTTTTGTTTTGTTAACTTTATGAACTCCGAGTACAAACATTTCTGATTACCCAAGACAGGTGTTTTCATGTGGAAATTAGAAAGGGTTTCTACACTGAAAACACCGGGGTGTTAACATCGACACCATTGGAGTTGTCACATATAGATACCGAAAAGCGAATCTAAATTAACACCATAGGGTGTTAAACTAACACAAATGAAATTGTTTGGGCAGAATTTAGTGTTATTTTAACAATCTAGGTTGTAAATTTTGATTCTTGTTTGGTATTTATATTTGATAACACCCATGGTGTATATTTAACACCCACGTTTTTGCAGTGTACACGTCAAATCATTTGTCGGGTTTAGAAAAAATGAATCCAGCATAATTTATTGTTTAAACCTTTGCAATTTTACAACAACTAATGTGCGTTACATCTGTCTTCTGTTTGATTACTTTTTGATTGTGAAATGTTGATTCAAAATATATTTTACTGCCATAATAACTGAAAAACTAAAGCAACTTCTTAAATAACGTAGGGTTGCTTTTTGATGTATATTCATCTCGTCTTACATTTCAAGAAAAATAAATACGAAACTGCTTTCAAAGGTTGCAGCCCTAATTGGGTAACGTTGCTTAGTTCCTAGAACGCAACTTTACGAGTTTTGGCTTCTTCCTTATTATCTCGAAAAACTCAACCATGACGCGAAACATAAACATTGCTGTTACGTGTAACTTTTACATTGTGGATCTATATTATTTTATGTTTTCTTGGAAGAATCTGGAAGGAGGGTCTATTAAAAAAGGTTATCTTCGTTTCCTGAAAATTTCAGGAATTGTTTCTTTATTATGAAAAGCCTCTGAAAAGAGTCAAATGGAGTCGAACGAGCAAACATGTTTCATGTTTCCTTGTACAGAGGGGAAAGTCTTTCAATAAATTTCAACAGCAATTATTAGGAAAAACAAATTGAAAATTTGCTAAATCCAAAAGAAATTATCCCCTTTAAACCATTTATCTGGAAATCGTATCATAACAGCCCTTGACTATTGTTGGATTATTAGTGTCGACTAAATTCTGAACAAGTTGTGGCACGGTAGAGTGCGCCGCAGGGGCTTTCGTTTTCAACGACGAGAGAAGAGGGAGGGCACAAACTGTTAGTTTGTCCTTGGGGGAGGAAGGGTTACAATTCCTAGGGGTCTAAATCCAAGTAAATAGCCATGGATATCGGAATCCCTCGTGTTATTTCCTTTACTTGATCTTCTTTGTACCATTTAAATAGATGTACATTTTTAGTAGATTAAATTACACAAATTATGAAATGAGTTCAGTCCGATTGCTCAACTTTTTTATGCACAGAATTTTGCCCAATTGAGGTGATGTCTAGTCTCGATGAGAGTGGTGACATTGGCTCATGCAAGCCAAGCTGACTCAGTAAACAAACAAGGGATTTTGTATGTATCTGTCTTTTGTTCTGTTTCGACATAATGCTTACATGACTTCTGTCACACTATTCTGTGTCTCGATTATTTGTAAGTAAAATAATATTACCGTCCTAAAATAATGTTACAACATTCTTCTCCTAAAGTTTTAGAACAAGTTTCTGATTTCTCAAAGAAGGAAACCAAGTTGTACAAATCATAAAAACATTCGAATCAACGCCATTGTATGAATTTGCAACTCGTGAAGTTTTACAAGCGGCATTCGAATGGTAGATGTGGTTGCAGCTGACCTACGCCAGGTGGGGGTTGACCCCTGAGTCAATCTTGACAATTTATGTCACTCGGGTCCAGTTCAATCATTTTATCGTAAAACAAAAAATACAACAGTTGTAGAACAGATAACATGAATCGAATCCATTGGCAATCCTCCTGTCATTTTAGTTTTAAGTCACATTTTGATTCCAATTCATTTCATTTCATAATCCCACAAATAAAACATTACAATTAGTCCTACACTACAAACATAATTATAGATAACAAAGGCAAGAGATCAATAAAATACAAACAGCAGATACACAATACGGTGTACGTTTCAAAGACAGGACAATGTCACACCAGAAAGATTACAACAAAGTAAACTTAATTATTGTCTAGTTGTTTTCCAAATGTCGTCAGACCCAAAAAGCCTTCACAAGGCAAAACGCCACCAAGAAAAGAAAACAATACAAAGTGCTCTTGGGAGAAGGGCAAACAAACAAATTAATAAAAACTAAAGCAAAATTAAGAACAGACCTTGCAGTTATTCACTCATAGCTTTTTACATTATTTGAGAAAATATTCAGAAATTGATTTGCTTTATTCGAAGTTTAAGCTCCCTCCGTAATAGGGAAAGAGACAACATGCTGCGGTGAATTGCACGTTATTATCGTGTCCGCGACTAGGCAATTTCTATCAGTTTTGCAGTTGAGGTAAAAATGCCAAGTTTAAGTTAGAATGAGTTTGGCATTATATGTTATTATTTGAGAGTTGAAAAGTTTTATTAGATTTTACAGAGAATTTTAAAGAAATAAACACACATTCATAATGAGTCTGGGTTTGTTCACGCTGCACCGCTCTTTCAACTTAATATCCACGTACAATTTAAAATTTGACTTTAATCAATAATTGATAACGCTTGTATGACAAATTATTGGTTATACAAGCGTTCTGGGAGCTGAACTCGTAAAATAACGAATACCCCGTGATCTAAAAACAGGGATGTTTCTTTTATTTTTCAAACCGACCATATGGTCTTGGACATGTAAACACAGACAGTTAAATTCGCTGCAAGTTCCGGGGAATGGTTTGGCGAGAGACGGTGGTTAATGCAAGATGCATGTGCCGCGGCTTGGAGCCAATACCCCGGTACCGGCTGGCTGTCATTTCGGTAGACCCATCGGTAATTAGATAGCGCTGGCACAAATATTTTGCCAGGATGGCTGGATAAGAACGTTTGGTGCGAGTATTAATTTACCAATAAAATAAATGACACCCGGTGAATTGCCGGTAAAGGATGGATCAAGTGTCCATACATTTCATTCAATGTTAATGAGAGAAGCGCCCAGGCTTAATGAAATAATTAAAAAACATGTTTTATTAATTTCTAATCTATGCCATCTCATTCAAAAAACATGTTCATGTTCTTTGTTTTAACATTTAATTTGAGCCTTAAACAGTGACTCAAAAAGTGCACCATGCTGCTTTTTTTACTAATTATTTTCATCTTTCTCTATAAATTATTGTAAAAACAATAAGTTTCAAAGTAACGTCATGAGGTTTGATGTTGTACATAACCTACCTGGAATTTTCATCCATCCATAAACTGGTCCTTTGTACGTTGTAGCATTATTCGAGTCCGGTCTTTTGTCTTTTAACGAATGGTGACTACTGTCTTTACTAAGTTGTCTATCAGATTCTAACTGTGTCACTCTGGTTATCTGTAGCGGGTAGCAAGCACCTTCCAAGACCCCTCCAGTCGCTCCAGAGACCCCCTTGTCTCCATGACTCCAGCTCCCCTGGTGGTGGTAGTTCGCCGTGGCGTAGCCACCGGTGTAGGTACTGAACTGATTTTGGAATCCAGCCTGTGTGTAACTCTGATTAAATGAACAAGGAGGGAAGCTGTAAGGAGCAGAGTACGCCTGGGTATTGAGCCCAGCACCGGGTAGACAGTTCGTCGATGACGGGGAGCTATCGTAAGAGCCGAAGGGTCCGCTGGAGACGCCGCTCCCACACCTCCAGCCGGCCGAGGCTGGCGATTCCCCAACAATCGTACTCCGCCCGGGTGCTACGGGTTCGAAACCGCTCGGAAACCATGCCTCACCAGGCTGATATTTCTCGAACAGCGACTTGAGAAAGTATTGGCTCATTTGAGAGATTGATTTGTGACCTCGTTTTGCCCGTTTTATGGCTTTTCTGGCTTGAGGAATTTGTGGATTTACTGCCGTCAGTGAAGCGGCCTTTGTATGCCCCAAGATGGCGGGCTTCCGTATACGATGGCGAATGATTGTCCAATCACAGCGCTACCTGGGGAAAGTGCGTAAAGAAAATGAAATCATTATGCAATTCTAGAGTCATTATGAAGTCACATGATCACTGATGTCACCTAAAGATATCACATGTGATGGGAGATCATCATGATTAATCATGCCCAGCGACGTCATCATTATCACAAGGGAAAGTAAAATTTACAATTTCGGAATCCCCGTGTTTACACCAACTCCACCTAATACAGAGTGATAAGGTAAATCTATCTTCAGGTTGGAGGGACATAAAATAACACCTGAGATCAGTTTAAAAGATTGTACAGTGACAAACTAACAACTGTGTGGTTCAGATGTTGCAAGTTGTTCTTTCGTTTCATTTTTATTCATAAACGTTGTAATGGTATCATCTCAAAAAATGCTTTTTCTTGTTTACTTGTTTTTTTCGAGCATGTCTATTTTTCGCTATTAAAGCCGTGTCATTTTCAGTATAATCGGAAATCGCGTAACATGTGGATGCTCAAAAAGGTCACGGGGTGAACAAGGAAAGATACCACACTTCTTAAGGGATATTTCCGTCCCCGCTGTTGGATATATAAACATCAACTATCGCGAATCAATAACTGAACCCACGTATCGATGCTAAGAGGCTCTGCTGGTTTCACCTGCAACAAATCCTTGACTGAACATTAAAGTTGAAGGGGTGCAACCGTTTGCCAAGACAGCACTGCAATCACAAGAGGAACAACCGACCCCGCCCCCCCTCCCGTCTCTCTCTCTCCCTGAACGTGTCAAGTTAGTTAATATATTGTCCTTGGAAACTAGACTGTTATAATAATAAAAAAAATAATAATGAATGAACGAAATCAAGTTTAACTATTAAATAAATATTTTAATAACAATAGACATAAAATGTATTTCTGCTTTACACATAATCACAAAGCAGAACAATTGGTTGGTCACGGACCATCCCGTGACCTTTGTAGCTCAAGGAGACCCAATGGTGACATTGACGAAAATTACCTTCGAGAATGGTGACTTTTTGCACCCATACAAACTATGGAAGTATTTCAAAATACTTTGTATCTCATTATTGTGATCATAGATATGATGTCACAGGTTACACGATCTATGTAGATTAATGTGTTTTTAAATGTTGTGGTCATAGTATTTATCATTATTCTCCCTGGAATCTTCAGTGAAATGAAGACTTTTTTTGTAAATTTGATTCAACCGTCCTTCAATCGAAACAATTCACCAAGATTTCAGAAAACATTAAAATTACCTGTTTAATTCAATAAAGTACAAACACGAGGTCAGTCTAAGCACTGTTTACTAATTTTTTTTGTTTTCATTGACCTTTTGAGAAGTACATGTATTGAATGTGTTTTGATGAACAAATACTTGGAATTGCAAAGTAATGGAAATTTTGTTTTGTTTTAAAAATGCACTTGTTATAACAACATTCACCCGACCAGTAATTTACTCCGACTCGTCGATTGTACAGCATCGTCAATGGAAGGGTCTTTGTTTGAACTTTGTTTTACTTAAAATTCGAAGGGTAACGTTTTTGGACACAAAGTTATTATTAAAGTTTTGCAAAACGAGTGGTTTATGAAGAGAGCAAACATATGAAACAAAATCATGTTAAAAAGTAGGGCATAGTCTACATTTTCATCTAATAAAAGAAACTATTCCAGCTATTCAAACTTTTCATAATTTTTCATTTATTAAAACCCAAAGTCCATATGGATTACATTTACGTCTAGATAAATCAAACTCGGCATCAGACCACCACAGCCACAGGTCTGCCCAAACAATAACACGACACCCGTTTTTGACAATTGATAATTCTCGTTTCCCAGGACAAAAACCCAAACATGTGCTTTCGCACTGTTCTCATCGACCTTTGCATGTTGAAAGGAATTATTGTCAAGGAAACGTTAAACCAAGAATGTCCAGATTGCTCCTCTGTCGGGAATTTTCCCTTCTTTATTTATGATTATTCGTCCTGACAAAATCTACGTGACTTTCTTTAAGTTTACTCAAAGAGACGGCAGTGGTCTCCGGGAGGACGGAGCAAAACCTTAGCAGGGTTTTGATTTATGTCCGACATTTTGAAACTTATGTTTTTAACCTTTGTTTTGAACCCTCGTCTTGGAGTAATTTGATGGTTTGGAGATGTAGGTCAGACGCGATTGAATGATGCAAAATATTTAGGGTTCAGAATCACCTTACGAAGCTGCGTCATTCCACGCGGTATCTCCGCAGATGATTACGAGACTGGGTCATATTTAAAACGAGTTGATGGCTTACAGATGCTGTCGCCTTTTTTTTCTTTTTTTTGCCGATGTCATCAGCAACGTCGTTGAAAGTAATTGTCGTTTGAATAGGGCATTGTCATGATTGCTATTATCACCATTGTCATAGAGCTGTCATTTAAATACTCGTGCTTGCACGACAATTCATTTTGATTTGAATGAAATTTTTCCAGGAACGTTTATCACGAATCCAGGCCAGCTTTCTCGAAATAACATTTCTTAGCTTCTTTGTGAATTGCGTTTTTGTATGCTTCCTTAAGACTCATGAAGAAATTCCTTCCAAATATTTTAGATATTAGTTTATAACATAATGTGATTATAAAAGTTTCCATTCCAAGATGGGCTTCAAGGTCAAATTAGTTTTGCTATGCCCTCATGTTTTAAAGATATAGAGTCCGTATGAAAATGCGGTGGGGGTAAAAGTCTCTATAACCTCATGTTAAAATGGTGTAAAATGACATTGCGTTTGATGCGCTTCAAGTGCAATTTTTGTGTTCAAACCCAAACGCTTTCGCCGACATCACATTTCAAATAATTTCATCTACAATTGAGTAACAAAACATGTTGTTGCACGCTTTTGGTTTGTGCTTGTTTGTTTTGTTTTGCCACTGTCTATTTCCTTAGACTAACAAACAAAAAGACAATTTGAGATGAACCTTCACACGCCTTGGTTATGTCAATTATCGAGATAATCTGATTATCACAACACAATTTCCCCCGCAAAGAGGCCTCTTGCTGACATCGAAAGCCCGGCCTGATCCACCGAGGCATAACGTGGGATAAAGTACCGTCAGAGTATCGTTAGCAACCCGTCGAGTGTTATTCTGCCTCCGGCACTAGATGGATTTACGGAGCTCTGCACAAATTATCCAACAATTCGTACTGGCCACTGGCCCTCTCTTGGGAGTATGCTATGCAGTCGCTTCACTTCGACTTCGCCTGGTTTCTCTTGTAATCGATACCAAGAGACGAGTTCACTCTAAAAACGGACTTGATACAGAAGAAAAACCGTGATAATGTGTTTTGAAACAGATAGTGATATTAGTTGAGTTTATATTTTAGCAATGGATGACATTTTCTTTTCTTTTTTGTTCATTATTTTGGAGTTATATTCTGCAACTCTTCTTTCTTTTGAAACCCTGATTTGTTCACTTCATCAAGAGAAATGTCTCACTTTTAGAAAATATTGCGTGTAGTGTTGCTATAAATTGTCTCTTCAACGCCGTGCATTATCATATGACTTTTTAAAAAGTAACAATGACTGTCAGTTTGCTAACGGGCACCTGTAGTGGAACTGCGTCGACAATAAGGGTTAGGAGCACATGACAGGGGACATAGTTGTGTGGGGGGGGGGGCACATTTCTAGAGAGGGTGAACCTTGAATTTCCCAGAGCGATTCCATTACGTTCCTAGGTGGAATGATAGCTGGAAGAATGGGTAGGACCGAACCTCCTTGTCGGCCAAACGGAAGATGTCTAATTGTCTATAAATAACAAACTTTGTTTGGTCATGGGACAAGATTTGATGGCCGTTTACCAGTGTCAACACAGCAATGCAATTCAAGAAGGTTTCGCAGAAAGACCATGAGATTCTAAATCTCTCTGATGAATGTGTTGCATCAATTTGGGGAAAAGCCTGGGTGCTGTGAAAGCTCGAAAAGGTCAATCAGTTTCATCTGATTCTAGACTTCTTGCCGTGCTCTGCTATACACTCCCTTGTTACACTTGGGGAAAAAACCTTCTTTGCCTTTCACCGTAATGTTTCAATCTCAACTCCGACTTGCAATTATATAGGGGATATTAAATCATAGCTCCCTATCAATAAAAAAAAAAACCCAAAGCCAACATAATATTTACCCAAAACCTGGATTGTCGTACCAGAGGATAAATCCCGACTCGTGCAAACATTACTGCGAGTTACGCGCCGAATCGGAACGTGTTTATACCATCCAATAAACTACCGACCCCATCGCAAAGAGTTTTCGGAATAAATCAACAGTTTCGACGTGGACAAAATTAATCTGTGGCTAACGTTACGTGGGAGTTTCCAATATTTCCACACAGTAACACCTCTGATTGTTAAGAAAATCTTCTTCTTGTATACCCCTAAGAATGAGAACGCAGGTTTTTAATGACCAGCTTGGGTTTCGCCCCAAACACCCCCGCGGAAAATGCGACAGAAACGTTAAGAGAACGATATATTGATCTATTACGTGTGAAAAGTTATTTTTGTCCACATTTTTTCCGCTCCAGTTCCTAGGATTGTATTGCTATTTACGTTTTAGAAGCTGTAGACACACACAGTCTCGAAAAAGAGGACCTGTTTTGGTGCATGTATGTTTTCTGGGTGCTTGGTTTTGTCTTTGGGAGGCATGCTGACCAAAACCCTTCAATCGGTGAATTAATTGTTTGTTGATTTGTTCATCTGGTCTGTTTCCATTCGTACAAAACAAATTTAACAAAGATTAATTTAAAATTAACTAATAGACACTGATAAAACTTTGAGAAATAAAGCAGGTGCGACATCAAGAAAAGATGAGATCCAGTGGCGCACCGACGCTGATTGGTCTCGAGTATGCCTACCTAGGAAAGTTGCAGACCCTTTTTTGTGGCCATGTAACAAAATAAATGATTTCATCACCAACTCAATGGCCAATGATCCATTTTAACATTAATATCAGCACCGTAACCAGGGTAACATTTTAAGGGAGGCACAAGTGGGTGCTCCTTGTTTCTTTTCTTGGCTGGTACTTCCGGCCAAGTTTCCGTCTGCCTTTTTTCTAAACAAGTCCAATTTCAATGTTTGTTTTATTTTTTTATAATTTTAATATTTAAGATAATCTAGCGTTAGTGTAAAAACAAATACACGTATAAAATGTAGCATTTTACTCTGGAAATGTCCAATCCCCAAAGTCCAGTTTTCAAATGGGGTTGAGCAACCGGGAGACACAAACATCAACTACCGTGGCACGTGCTCTCTTGTTGTGTTTGAGTGTTCATCAACCCATACCAATAACTGATTTCGTTGATGATAATCCTGTCTCTGTGGGATCGAGGTTAAATTCTTTAGTCCCACCGGCCAACGACGAACAGTCACGTGACCTTCTAGACACAATAGTAATTATTCTTTAAAATAACAATCTGAAGTAGTTTGTACAAACAAGTCTTGATAAAATCTCCCAAAAATGCCCTTCTCTGACTTCCCTAATAAAAGAACATGATGATAATGGGACGATCCAAATCCAAGGTCACCACTAGAATTATTTCACAATTTCAAAGTGATTCCTCTATTAGTAAATGTTTCTAAACAAACTAACTAAACGATGTACAGACAATGCACAATGCTCTCCATGCAACCATTGTCAGTGGTCTGATGTACAACAACAAGTATTTTCATCATTTTTGTCCCCCACATCTTAATGTTATTGTTCATCCGACTGATTGCTACAACAACTGATCTGTCGTCTCAGTTGCTCTAATGAAGTGCTTAATTTTTTTCCGATTATATTACGGAAACACCATCTCGAATCATTAGATACTTGATGACTCTAACACCCCCCCCCCTCTCCGCAATCTGATGAAGCAATTCATGATACACGTTTTTGTTTCATCCACCGAAAGGAAACTAGATTATAAAACTGTAATCATCTTAATGAAATTTCAGAGAGGAACAGAGAGAGGGTTTTTGGTGTCAATCCATTAAAAATTATCTCCCTGAGCTTGGGAGTAATCAATCTGACTAACCCGAGACACCAGCTTGGGGAAGAGCTGTGTTCTGAACCACACGCAACAAATTGATATTTATGTTATTAGCCTCGCATGGTGCGTTTTATCATCGGGACTGGGTGTCGTCGGAACTGACAGCCAATTCTTTTCTTTTTTTTTTGATTTTTTTGATTTTTTTTTTTGTTTGCTAAAGCCAAATCTGTGTTTTTGGTTTCCTAATGCGTTTCCATGGTAACATGGTTGGGATTTTGTTACAATTATTGCAAGGTTTCCACTGGACCATTTCAAACGACTACTGATCTACTGTGGTCGTCCGCTTCCTACTGTGTTAACTACATTGTCATTAAGATTGCTCTGTAGATTATGCCTTAAAAAAAATAATAATAATCGTAGTCTTCAATCAAAGCGTCCATCCTTATCAGAAAACAACAACAACATATCTATCAGAGTGGCTTTAAATAATTTTCCTTGTAGATTTCAGTCGCATACAAAACAAGGTTATGAACTAAATAAAAGACTTGTCGCGGTAAATTTGTCACTGTTTGGTCGTTCATTACTGTGAAGAATATTATGATAACTCAGTAGTGGTTTTAAAAAATATAGCTAACATATTTTGATAATAGCAATAAGTATATCATGTTTATTACTCATTGGTGAGTTGTTAGTCACTGATCCCGAGAGAAGAATCGCTCAAGGGAAGGTAATTTTCATTTGAAGAATAAATCCATTCCGATTCTCTGGTGATAAGCAAACTTACAGACAACTGTAGGCCTAGTGGAAGACGTTTGCCATTTTTTTATAACATCGCACCATCATATTGCATTACATAAAATAAATGTAACTGTACAAATCAAATTAACACCTAAAATACCACTTAAATAATGTAATATAAACAACACCTAAGAAGTTTGAGGACAAATCCATAAACATTGTTATTTAGCTTAACTTATTAAAATCCAATAGCTATCCAACTCCAAAAGAACGATCACTGAATATTAATCAACATCAGCATCAAGATACAAATGACCACGGCACCCTTTCCACAATCGTAACTTTAAAAATACATAAACAAATCAATAAAAACGCAAACAAATAAATAACAATAAAAAATAATAGTAATAACAGAAGTTTATCAATCGCATAAATCCACAAAAAGTGCTCATGGCACTTAAGCATAACAAGTACAGGATCACTGAAAACATATATCATACAAGGGTACAGCTGAAACTGAGAAAACAAATTTATGCAAATACTTCATTAAAACATGTTTTGAGGTTTTTCTTAAAAGAAAACAATGATTTAATGAGCCACAAAACCATATCAAGCCCCGTCGATTGCTTCGATGTTATCGTTAACTACGTTAAGCATTTGCATAAATCACTAATAGACAAACTCCAATAACATACTTCCATTCTTGAGTACGTCATACTACATCCATCCTAGTTACTTCTAGTGAATTACGCGCGATACTGCCAAATCCGACATTTGGAGTACATTTTCCTTAAATCTCGCGCAGAGCCTGTAACATGACGGGTATACGAGATAGATGGCCGTAAAGTTGCCGCGTTCGAGCTGTGAGGAGAATTTATGCGTTTTGGTTGCAAGTTAAAGAGATTAAGCCTATAAAGCCACCGTGGGTATTTATTTTATGGTATCCCCTAGAAGTGATCAAAAACACTTGCAGGTTTGACCCTTTTTTTTCACTTGGGATTAATTTAAGACTTAGCGTGTTTTTTTTTTATTATTTGTTGTCAAAGGTTTGTCATTGGTGTTATTGTTCTGCTTTGTGAAAAAAAAACACCATATATTGAAATATAAAAAATAGGTTTCAAGATGTAACCTGAGCATATTTCCATTATAAATTGTGTTACAAATTCAACAGTTTATGTTTGGTATGTTTTTAAATCTGTGTAGAGATGTTACAAATTTAATAGTTTGAAGCATGCCATGAACAGCAACCTAGAGATAACCACCCTAAACAATGCCGTGTATTTTTATTCATTTATTTTTTTTGACTGCTATTTTGACGCAAAAGAAACTTTATCGGGTAACTGTACGTATCAAGTAAGAACATTTTATATTATTATTTGTATATTCATATACAATGATTGGTTCTGATTTTTGTAAATTTTGCACTTTTTGATGCTTTTCATCTTCCGTCAGACATTTGAAATAACGTGAAGACATAACTGATTGGGTGTTTTGTTTCAAGGAGTTAAAATTTTAAATCACTGAAAACTAAACCAGTAAAATTTTAATACCTATCCCAGTTTCGTAAGGAATCAATTACCAGATTCCCAACTGGATTTAGAAGGTATTATTTACCAACTTTCCCATACTGAGCACATTATTCAGTTGTTGTAAAGAAATGTATCGCCAAGTTGCCAGGAAAGACGTGGGAATTCTACACAATGTGTTGCAAAACGGCAAACGCAGTGTTATGGGGTTTTATGCGGCAGTGACTTTACCGTCACGGTTCAGGTAGTACCGTGGCCGCTCGACAACTTTACCCCGTCATACGCGTCGATCCACGGCATGTGGGTTGTGGACTACACTGAAACAAAAATGTGTACATTTTGACGAGGAACATGATGTACAATATTGTCATACAGGTGTTGGTCTGGCGACCGTCTGCGTGTACAATTTGTGATCAGATAATGGCAATAAATGTCTTCTTTTTTATAAAGGTCACATTATTTGAATTAATGTAAGCTTTTACACTCAGATTACGTGCGCATACATTTACAAATGAGCTTCATAACTATGGACCCATTTTCCATTCAACTAAAAATGGAATTCATGTTCACTGCTTATAATTTTAAGCAGAAACGTTCATAGATTAGCTAGTTTACAGTTACTATATAATACTAATTGACCAATACAGACAAATCTAACTGACTTTGCTGTTATAATATCATGTTCTACAACTTACCTTGATATCGGTGATTATTTCAAATCATCCCTCGATGATCCTCTGAGGAGCCGCTGTCGTCAAAATCAAACTTAATCTTCAAGTTATCCCAAACTGATTTGGACGCTATAAAAAAAGGCTATCAAAAAACTAAGCTCTTTTGATAACTAGCTTCTGTCTATACTATCTGTAATACGGAATCACCCTCGTTCTTCTCTGGATTTCTCTAAGAGGTACATGATTTAAACATCATTCTATGAAATAAAAATCAGCAAGTTGTTTGATTTCTTAATCCCAATTCTTGTGGCTATTACTATGACATAAGACACTAGTTTGGAGACCGGCGTGAAGTGAAACTAGGCCTTGATACCCTGTAGGGGAAAGGAACAATAACACCTAAACGCGTTCTTAATGTTTAAGGTGGTTTGAATAACCACAGAAGGAAACTTACCCCTGAGTCAATAACAGCTCGGCAAGGATTTATTGAATCCAAGTCGCAGTTTGACTGTCCATAAACCGATGTGGACCCACTTAACTGCTGACAAATAAGGCCTATGTATACACATATACACCACAAGGACCTTACACTAACTAATTCATTATCGTGTCACGTGACTAGCTGGCTGATTGCTATATCAATGGGGGGTTTCTGGAAAAAAAGGCGGTTAATGATCCTATTTGAACGTTTGTGGCTATTCAGTTTGTATTTGAACTATCACGTCATGATGTGATAAGGCTTTTAGTGAAGACTAAAGACGAACAGTCATGCGTCATCTGTTGGGTTCCCTGACTACAGAATGGTAACTACAACACCAGCGCTCATTTCCTCCAAAGGGACCCGACTATTGGTTTCCTTTCGGTCTCAGTATGGTGACGAGTCAAACTTGAGGAGGAAAACCATGGCCACAACATGTGTCTATTGAAAGAAAGACTACATAGGTTATGTTCTAGTAATGTGACTTCGGTTGTGGCTGTGGCGGTTGGCTACTGATAATCACGTAAATAGGATCACATCACACCTGTGTTGAAACAGCTTCACTGGCTCCCAGTCTGTCAAAGA
>CM021534.1:19427137-19442118 GCA_010994315.2 Pisaster ochraceus
TTAGTCTTAGATAGATGGCGCTTTACAAGTTTTAATTATTATTATTATTTATTAAGAATAGAGGCCTTTGATCTGGGCCTACTTTTATATAGCTGCTGAAGTGCAAAAACAACTAAGCACAACAAAATTATGCTTGCCAGAATAAGATTATCAGCCAAAACATAAATGTGCATGTAACATAAGTGACAGGTACACTGCTCATAATTGCTTGATAGCAGGAAATGTCTAAGCAATGATTTCTGCTTGAGCAGCTTTGTGAAATGTTGCCCTGGCCGTAGCCGCAGCTAGCCAAAGCTGCCTGTTCAGACACGAGCATGATGAGACTGCAGGGGGAACCTGGATCATTACACAGAGGCCAAGTGATACAGTCTCACTGGACAGAAACACCATGTCAGGTCATCGGGATTCGAACCCAGGTCCCGTCAAGATAAAGGGCAAAACTGAAGTAATTTTATGGGGCCGAGCTAAATACCAAAAGAAAAACTACGGCAATTCTGAGACAATCTTGATCAAAAGCGCGTAAACTGCCGCGTAAACTTCAAACTCCTTCCCACCATTATTCAAAAAGGTACCCCTTCTCACCGTCCCCACGCTCTCACACACACACACAATGTTTGTCGACCCTGGAAATCAAGGACTTCACTCTCTTTGTTCTCTCATTATTTGTACTTTTCGCAACGTCTCTTTGTTTTTGTACACGAAACAGTTACAGACCACTACACACATAGTTTATATGAAATAATACCAGAAATATGACACTGGCTTTTGTTTTTAAGTAGAAGTTGAACCCAAATATAAAATAAAAAGACAGAGTTTAAAAACTGCAATTAATATTTAGAGATATGTTTTGTAACTTTATATTATTGGTTTGTTACTTTATATTTGAAATTCGTTTCAGCCTAGAGTGTCTTCCAACTCAATGTTTACTATAGTTTATAAACTACAAGTAATTGCTAAAACTATTCTGTTCAGCTTTGAAATTGTTTTTTTTTTTCAAATGGGATTTTTTTCACTACTTTGTTGTAGTTATCATCTTTTTTATGGGACTATTTACTACCATGAATCCATCTTCCTGCTTGAGTCCACTTATATTTATATATTATTGATATATTTATCGATTTATTTACTTTGTTTTTATTTATTTATTTATTTTATGTTTACATGTTCTTGTTCGTGTTTATGCTGAACGAGTTTGCTGTGCTTCTCATTGAAAGTGTTCCTAAAAAAAACATCAAGTGAACGTTTGTGCCCGTGATCGGTGTTTGGTCCAATCCTCGAGAGGGCGTTCCATGGCGTAGATAACTATTAGCCTTGACTAAAGGCACCGACCACTCTGTTATGTTCTAGTCTTTCTTTCAAGCAGTGCACACGTATGGATCAAAACATTCACATTAATTTGTGCATGCTTTTCATGGAACAACAAAATTACATTCATTTTTGCATGTTTTCCGTTTGCTTTTATACCCGCATTTTTGTTAAGTTTGAGTATTTGTCTACTTTGTTTTTGTTTGTTTTTTCGAGAACGTTCACTTTTAGATTTGTTTATTTCATTTCATTTTTTAGAAATTGCTGGTACAATAACAAATAAATCAATCTGATCCATATGATCACCACAACCGCCATATCGAATTTTACAGTTTGTTGCTTAAGATTTGCCGTTGGTGGCGCTGTCTTATCCAGCGATCCCGCTTTATTACAAAAATATATAAAAATGTCGGATAGCAGATTATGGCAATCTTATACTTTTTTTCCGGCTGTAATCCACAGCAGAATAAATTCCAAAACAACTGCTGTGTCAAGGGAAAACGTTATTACAAGTGAGTATCAAAATAAGCGATCAATGCAACAACAATGAAAAAAGTATACTGCTGCTTGTTGAACTTGCTGAATAAATTGTTATCTAAATGTGGTTGTATTTAAATACGAAGCGTAGATACTCCGTGGTTCTAATGACCTTTTACACACTGGTGTTACTACCGTGTGTTGTGATATGGTGGGAAATAGATCACGTACTAAATCACGGCACACAGAGAAATAAAACTAATGGTGTGACATCGTCAACAATAAATTTGGTATCTCATCTATTATTTACAGTCAGTCGTTCCAGTCAAAGCGAATAAAACTGTAATGTTACTGTACCGTGGCCCAGATAACATACAGTAATTTTGGCTTGGGAAAATTTACGTAGCGTCAGATGAAATATATTTTACTGAATGTATTTCGATGTTTGGGGGATTGCCCAGTAGTTGACACGTACTACAAAATAATTTGCAAATAATGTTAGGTCGAGTAAGTTGTTTTTTAATGTTTATAATAATGCTTAGTAGACTAACGATAAAACAATCTTATTCGAATTTTTGTATTTATTCATTAGTTTTTTGTATGTATTCTCTGCGTTTGTTTTATTGTAATGCGCAGTAGAGTACATTCATGTAAGTATTGCGCAATTTAAACTTCCTTTATTATTACTAATATTCCATCCTTTCTATTTTTCAAAGAAGATGTATTATTCTGATCAGTTAATTCACTATTCTCTCCGCTAGAGAGAAACTACGATTGTTGGACACAGCAAAGCGCCCCCTACGAAATGTTTTCATCAATTCTGTCGAAACCGCTATGGCCCTACCCTGTCCTCCATGGTCCTACACCGTAAGCACAAAACGGTCGTAAATAGTTTGAGATATTTCCCGGTCGTCATGGTTCATGTCTGTCACTGCACAACAGCCATGGAAATTATCAAACTTTATGTATTTTGCAGTGATCTTTTATTATCGTCATTAAGGAGTTCGGGTCGTCATCGTTTTTGGATGTAACTTTGCAAAAAAAAAAAATAATAATAAATACCCCGTCATGATTGCCGTCCATATATCCCACAATGAGCACCTGTCTGCCATTCTGTGATATGAGAGTTCAAACTATCATTTTGATTTTAATAATTGGAAAAATTGTACCACAGCACATCGAGGCTCATTGTTTCAGTTTTCGTTGTCGTAATGCTATTTATCTTTTGGCATGCTGCGACCTTTTGTCGTTCGGAATCTATATTAACAAACCTTGTGGGTTTCTAAACCACAATCTGCATAGTTCTCAGGCAGTGTAAATACATTTCACTGCTAGTAATGTTTCAGGTAAATTTACATTATCCTGATACAAAATCTATGCAAGGATGTAAATCATGGAGGGGAGCTAATGGAAGGCCTGTCAGCGCCGATTTGGCCCGAGCCGAGCTGAGCCGGGCGGCCTCGCCTTTGAGTCCCGCTCCCAGTAAATTTCCCTGGCCAATTCTTGACGGGGGAACTGTCAACCGCGTCCAGGATTTATGTGGAGGGGTGCAGGAGCTGCTCCGGCCCCGGTCGACTGCTGGGGAATCTTGAAGAACGCTGGAGCCGCATGGCGGACAGGGGGACAAGGGTGGCGAGATGTGAACGGAACAGTCAGCTACAACTAGAGATGGAATAACAAGAGAGCTTGTTGGGGTACACTTAAAAAACAAACAGCCTTGCAACTTCTCCCATCCCGTGGGTCTCCTCGTTCTACCCCCCTTGGTCGTAAATCCAACAAGAAACAATTTCCCGGCTTTTCATCTCAAATTCCTACACATCAACAATAAGAAGCTGAGTCCGTGGGGAGCCTTATACCAGGCACTCGCAACTAGCCACTTGCATCACCATGGCAACCTAACCCCGAGTGTGACAAAAATTAAATCGGTTGGAAGAATCCTCCAAATTCAATTGCGAGAATCTTCCCCACCCCCCCCCCCGAAAAAAAGGCATTGTCCAGAAGTTGAGATTTTGGAAAAAGAAATACACGATCATCGACATGGAACCGAAACAAGTACATTGAAGCATCACCAGCAACGAAAAGACTAATGGATGATTCAGACGGGTCTGTTTTGAATGCGCTTTGAACCAGAAGACACTGCACTCGGAGGTTCCTCCTGATTTACGGCACATCCAACACGTAAACACCTACCATCGCAGGCAGCTTTAAAACACAAGCACCCCCTCTGTTCGTCGGCACAACTCGGAAAGATCAAAAACCCGCCTCTATTTACCAAACAGGTCAACGACATACTCCAGGAACGGCGAGATGAGTTGGGCAAATAAAATCAGATGATAAATTTTCGATTAGCGCGACCTTGTTGGCCCGAAACATTCATCAGTAATCACTCCTATATTGGGATATTCTGAGGGCAGAACTTCCACGAGTGTGAACTGCATTTTTGGAAGACGTAAAAATGTCACTGCAAACATTATGTTGTAAATATGTTAAGATACTGTCAGCACAGTCATTCTTCTTTGCCATTTTTTTCCAAAGCAACTTAGAACTAGATTTCCTGCAAGAAAAGGGTAAAGCAAATATTGAGTTTCACAAGTGTCATCGTAAATCGATAGGACGTCGAGATCAATCTGTTTTTTGTTTATTATTGTTTTGTTGCTCACGGTGCTGTTTTAGGGAAATTGCTTCGTTTTATTTGCCAAGATTTAAACAACGCCATCTGTTCATTAGCTTTGTTTTCTTTGTAATTTTAATTTTAAGTGCCACGTCTCCATACATAATTTACACAACTCATTACAGGAAATGACTTCCACATTCACTCAAACATATTTTTGAACCAAATCCTCGTCACGTGTTTTAAAATCGTTTCAAAGGTTTAGTTTTTTTTAAAGCAAAATTCACCTCTGCTCTCTGGAAATGAAAAACTGTAGCTGCATTTTTAAAGAAAAATAAGACTATTATTCGCTTTCAGACGCTACCTTTCAGTAATTGTTTATCTTGACAGTCACTTGAATTGTCACAATAAACATGTTGTTCTGTTTGAAACAATAACCGGTCGATGGCAGAAAAAAATATGTTCTGGAAAATATCAGCCTCACACAACATGACGAGATTATGGCGACGTGTGGCTTTCTACGTATTGAGACAGGTGCATAAAGTATGCAGACGATCAGATTGCTTTTCGACTGATCGCCAACCAGTCCATAAATCAGTAGCAGAAGACCGAGGACAAACCGAGATAGAACCGCGCCGCAGCCTCTCATGCCGCCGCTCAAAGCGGACAGAACACGGGCGCCTCTTGATTCGTCACGCAGTTCGAATAGCTTCCCGTCGGTGACCCGTTCCCGAGAATGAAGCTGATTTAGACTGGTACTATTCTCGGTTACAAACACAGTGACACAAAAAAAAACGATTACATGAATCGGATACCAGATTGACGTGCTCGCCAATTTCACCCCTGAACATTTCAACCCGTCAAATTGGTTTCTTGAAATTGGGTCTCCTTCGCAGAAAAGAAAATTGCTTCGCTACGGCGCTCTGCCCCTCTCCTAAATGAAAATTTGTGAAAGTTATTGGTAAATCCTAAGACGTTGCCAGTCTCACTAACTGTTGTTCGTTCAGGGTAGATACTGCGACTGACGTCATGGAATTTAGCCTTATACATCGGCGTTTTTTGCATATTCCCGGGAGAATTTCAATCCTCTCGAATTTGAGACCGCATTTTTTTTTACGGCAGATTGATGGAAAAAAACAAAGGGTAGAATTTGAAATTAAAAACAATAAAATTGATATCTGTTCTGATCAATGTGAGGAATCTAACCTGCGCCAATTTGAGAAAATTCTGTTGAGTTCCACTGCAAGGGGCAAGACGTAAATGTGAGATGCATTGAACACAACGACAACCATGTATAAACAGATGTCGTTGTTTTATCTACATCGAATAAATTATCGCAATGCTTTCCAAGGTTTCGTTTGAGTGGTATGTACTTTGAAAATTATAATTAGAATGTCTCTTCCAAAAAAACAACTCAACGAAGTAAATGTGTCTCAAAGTACATCTTGTACACATTATTGAAGACAGCACATCCAGTTAAAAACTCATAAAATGCTGGAAAACACGAGAAACTCTTGATGTACGTTATTGTGTCTGTAACATCTCTTGCACATCTCCAGATAGTTCAGCAAAGACTAACCAGTCATCAATAAACGTGGTCTGTCCTAAGGCGGATTAATCTACCCCCCCCCCTTTCAGTGTGCGTTTCACAATGCAATACAACACAACACCCAAACAGCATAATAGTGCCAATAATTATGTTCTGTTTTTATGGAGGAAATTTTATTTTGTCAACAAATCTATATATTATCCAAAGAGGGCGCACTCACTCTTGTCCAGTCAGCAAACTGAAAAAATGAAGGTTGAATTGTGGTCCATTCACATAGACCCCCCTTCCCAGTCGGGTGTCCAACCTCCCCTGATCATGTCGTGACCTTGATATCAATGCTGCAACCGTAACCATAAAAAAGGGCCCGTTTTATTTTGTGACTGCCCAGCCTCACTGTATCCTTGTGCCTTTTGATGGAGGCGTGGCTGCACCATGGCGTAAGAGGGGATTTAGAATTTGTGAGGATTTGGAGCTTGGTTTTACCTGTCCCAGAACCCATGGGGGTTTAACTTGGAACCAGTTCACGGCTGTTTCTCTTGGGGTTTGAGATTAAATAACGTGCAAGGGACTAGATGGAGAAGGTGCTAACAATATTATGCCAACAAATCTGATGATGTGACGGTCATGTAATAAACCGGTCCAGACAGAACAGACAGAACTGTCCAGACAGAACTTTGGATGGCGTGCATGAGGAGTGTGCAGTGATTGTAGTATTACGCAAACAGCTGACTCTAAAAATGAGAAGCGTGAAAAGTAAAAGTGTAATTCATGATCGTGTTTGTCTTTATCAATTTTAATATCTTTATTCATTGATGCATGTAATGGGGAGCCTTTTCCCTTCCAGTTCATGAATGTTGTAATTTATGTTTTGATTTTTTATTTACTATTATTTTGTCCCCTTCTTTTTTTATTGTAATTCACATTTGTATTGTTTTGGGTTTTTGTTTTCCTTTTATTTGTTTATGAATGGTTTTTTTCTTTTATTTATGTATTTGTTTACTTTATTTTATTTATTTATTTGTTTATTTATTTAGATTTTATTATTTGATTTACTTATTTATTGTTATTTTTATTATTATTATTATTATTATTTTATTTTTATTTTTATTTTATTGTTTTTATTTTTATTTTATTTTTATTTTTTTTAATTTTTTTTGGGGGGATCAAAGCATAATTTCTTCACTTATTTGTCCGTGGGAGTACATCATAACCCGTCCACTTACAACCATCCTTCTGGGTTCTGATATAACACCAAAAAAAGGTTGACCAAGGACATACACACTATCGACTATGGAACGCCAAGTTTTAATAAATTCATTTGACAAACATCCTCACCAGTTTTATTTTTTACCCGACGCATATACATTTTACAGAGACATACATGTTTAGTACAAATATACAAGTATTTACATTTTGCGATAGCGATAGTGCAAAACAACAACAACAACAACAACATTGACTATATCTAGATACTTAAATTGCAGTCTCTAAATGTTCAGGTATTGGCCTGTTGAAAGCATGCGGGCAACATTGGTAGTTACCAAAGACCAGTATCCGCACCTTGTGTATAAAACCCAACTCAGTTAATAACAAACTTGTATAAGTTCAAGCTCAATCGGTCATGCATCAGAAACACAAGAAAACAGTGGAGGAAAAACCCTTATATGTTTTACTGTTTTCAAGCATCATGATTTGGTCTGGTGAGATTTTAGTCTCGCCAGATCAAAACTAATTGTTTTACTCATTTCTCAAAAAAACCAAGCAAACATACCCCAATGGAATTTGCCCACCATAACCATCTTTTCACCATCTAAGTTATGTGTAAAATATTTGCAAATGTATACTTATGTTGTGCACAGCCTTTAAGCAACTTCACGAATTTATGGAGATCCACCTTTGTTTTTAAACCTGCTGGACCGTTATAAACTGCTATGGGACAATTCTAAACTTCCAGTTAAATATTATGACCTTACTTTAAAGGTTTATTGTAATTTTTTTATTAAAACAAACAGTAATGGACTTGGTATCCCGTAAAAATTACACGAATGTACCCAGAAAACCAATGCATAGATCCCTTGCATTTGGCAACCCTCACCGGGGTCAAACCTTTGAAACGTGCACGCGTGTACGCGCTGCGCACGACTCTCAGCCAATGTCTTCACTGACCTCAGTGAGGGCGCTGTTAGGCCGTGTGACGTCATATGCAAGGGGTGGGTGTATTTGCAATGACTGTACTCTGCCTCAACCTGCTGACAGAAATCAGTCATGAAGTACAAGCGATCACCAATTGCCAAACTTCAGGAAATAAGAATTACAAATCGCTAATAAATTGCCGGCTTAAGGAATTGAATATGTCATAATTGATCAGGACTGAATGGAAAATGTGCACGGCAGTCAGAACCGGTGACCTCAACTTAGCAAATTACATCCCATCCAGCAAAGTATACTCGCATAGAATCATGACACGATTGGCCCAGAGTCTTTGGTAATATTGGTCGTCAAAATTAGCTGATATTTGCACTAAATAAATGATAATTGTTATTATTACAATGAAGTAATTTATCATTATGTGGGTTTACACATGTTTAAATCACTTCTTAAATAGCCCCCCAAAAAATTGATTTAAAACCTTTCAAGGTTTGTTACAACGAATTCAATGCAATAAATTATAACCAACGATGGAACAATAAATATTTTAAAGAGCATCTAGAAAGTAAGATATGACCCATCCGGGTTCCGGATATCATGTAATTAATATTCACAAGAGCTGAAAATATCCAGGCTCCATCATCGAAGTTTAGTCACGGAAGCTCCGTTGACCAAGGGACATAAGCGGACCCTTTTCTCCCCGTAACTTTCATCCCGATCTTTGTGAAGTGCCCCAACAACTATATTTAGTTCCAATCCGTTGTTTGGTATCAGTGCATATTCATTGAAACACGATTTGTCGTTTCGACCGCAATAGTTAACAATGGTGAGGTCAGGACTGTGCGACGTAATGAAACGAAGTTTTTCGATTGGTGGCGCTACATCGTTTTCATAATAATGAAAATGCCAAAATGACAACTTTAACAAACATGTTGACTCTTTCATATCAGTGAGACTACTTAAAATTATTCCTTAGCAGCAACTGACGATGATAGATTAGCGAACACATCCAACACTGGTTCCTCATTCTTAATACAATCTTACAAATTTGTCTTCTGATAAACGTCAGATGTTTTACTTTTTAACTTTTCCCCGAATTATATGACATTCAGCAGATAACACCGTTGAACAATGTATCTGGCTAAATTAAAGCAAGGTAGCCAAATCGGCGATGTGAAATGTTTCCAGGTATGAACCGTCACCTTATGGCGGGCTAAATGAAAAGGTATCAAAGTATCTTCAATCCCACAGGTAGTTTTTTATACAATATGCACCGACCGACGACTCTTCAATGATCGCATTTGAACTCTGTAACACGACCGAGGGGGTAATTTACATAGTTTCATCTCAAGCCGTAAATGTGTCAGTCGTTGTTTGCACTCGATAAATTCACATTCATATTCAGGTCATTGAGGGAATTAACTTTGTGTACACGGGTACATGATTACCAGTAACAGGTGATTGAATCTCACTGAAGTGATCGGGGTCTCAGAGGGACTGGGGGGGGGGGGTTGCTACTCTTGGAAGAACAACAAGCAACAAGGATTAGGGCGCCCTCTATGTAGCCCAGGTCGAGATGTGTAATTTTGGCCCGCGCTGCGTTAGAAGTGCTTCTTACTGTTCACTTTATAGACAATCATGACGTCATTGTTTTAAGACAACTCTGTTGCTTTGTTCAGCGACTCATGAGAATTCAAACATGACGTTTATGATTCAGTAATTAATAATAAGTTTTAACAAATGTGTTATGGTCAGAGAACCCGAAATGACGGGTTTGGGGTTGCTGTTGGAGCTTATGTTGTAACGTTAATTCCAATTAACTTGCAGGTTGTTTTTAACACACACACAAAAAAATAAAAATAGAGATGTTTATTTTCAGTCTGAAAGCTAACTGATTATAAATTTCCTAGCATTGCCAACCCTGCACATAAATATATTCGTCTGAAATACTTTTGAGGTCGAGTTATATATTTATTTTTGTCCCAACAAAATCGTGAGCCAAAGGTTGTACATGACTGTACAGTTAATTCGATTGCAACAACCAAAATAAGCACCAATAGGGACGTGCACAAAACCCATCAAACAAATAAATAGCTTTTCGTTGTTTCGACAAAATACCACCAATCACTTTCTATGTAATTTTTTACAGGTTTGTTGTTTTTAATTATGGCGTGAATATTGACAACTAAAGATGAAAACGAGTTTACTCCCCCCCCCCCCCCGTAAAACAAACAATAATGTAGCTATTTTGTTTTATAACTATCTTTAACATTTAGAGCATTGTCAGTAACAAAGAACCATTTTATACCTCAGATGGTAATAGACTATTCTGCTAGTTTACAATTTATTTCGTCTGCGCCAACCATTTTAAGGTATAAATAACCCTCATTGGCACGGGGTCACCTCGCTCGAAGACAAAACGCTTGTGCCTCTTTGCTTACTATGTAAAGAGTTTTTATCAAAGGACGATTTTGAATACGTGTACCTTTGGTAAATAGATCCATATTCACATATTAACAAGTTGTGCAATGTGCATAATATAGAGGAGTTCCTTTTGGTGATTATAACTAGGCCTTGGTGATGTTCCCGGCCATGCTCGCAAACTCTCTGGGAAGTATTCATGTTCCACAAGGCTTGAGACATCTTGAAGAAAACCAACACACTACTCCTAGCAGCTCTTCGGCTTCATTGTCGAATGTAGCATTGCAAATCAGCCCCTTTAGGAGCACCGTGCAGGAAAATTATGTCAAGATGTCGCAACGTATGAAGCAAATATGTCCAGCCCGAGTAGAGGATGGGTGTTTTTTTTTTTTTTTACAGATTTGTGTGTGTTCTTTCACCACACTGATACCAGTTATATTATTCTAGTCCAAACGATCGGTTTATAAATGTTGTTATCCAGCGTAGTTTGTATTATCCTAAATCGTGAAGCATTGTCTCTCTATAGTTCTCGTTGGTGCAGCACCGCTTTTAACTTGTTCCATAGAACACATTCAACCACAACACAAAAATGCAGCCATTAAATTTTGATCGGTACTGCCTGAGAATGTACGCGCTCCCTCGCTCCACGGCCCGTCTACAGAGGGCGGTAGTTCGATTATCAGCAGCTCAGAATCTGGGCGCGGTGCATTTTCTTCATCTTCATCCTGCGGTTCTGGAACCAAATCTTGACCTGTCTCTCTGTCAGATTGAGCTGCCTGGCAATCTCCACCCGTCTGTCCCTAGTGAGATACATGTTAAAAAGGAACTCCTTCTCCAGTTCCAGGGTTTGATACTTGGTGTAGGGGCAGCGCTTCTTGCGACCGGATGTGGCCGATAGCCAGTTTGGTGCGTTGTCGTTCTTCACCGTGTCGTCATCTGTTGACGAGAAAGAGTGACAAAATAAATAGAAAGGTTAGCATAGGCTTCGTTGAACAGAGCGTAAAAATGATTATGTAATCCATTCTAATCGTCTCCTTTATAACAAATGAATAAATATACCTAAATGTTGAAGGTCGCTCGTACTGTTTACACCTTTCAGGAACAGTAAACGACTGCCCAATCCCTTAAGACATTGAATGATTCGAATATCCAGCCAAATCATACCTTGCAATAATAATGGTTTAGTCAACTATCCTCAAACATCAACAAGATTAATCTCATCATTGTTCCCTTAGAGGAACCCAGATAAAAACTTTAAAACAGCCACCTACGTCATTTGACCATAGGTCAAGGGCTGACCGTAGATGCCCCGGCATTCCGTTCCTTCTCCTCCCACGAATAACAACCCAGAAACACGGTCACAACGAAGGTCTCCGGAGTTTCGAAATAACCAATCGAAAGTTCTCCGGGGTAACGCGTATTATCATGGGGGTAAACTTCACAGGGTCTAAACAGACCAGATTTCTGTTTTCTTTTTAGTGGCTTTGAGATAATTGACAAAAATACATAAATTTCCCCCGAACAGACATTCGAAAATGAGGTTGACCTGGCTCCGAGGTCACAGCGCCAGGAACGGCTGTCTTGTTGTTTGCTTCCATACCATTCTGATTCATTGACTTATTGGATTATTGTTGATGTTTTGAGCATTCACTTGTGAGAACATCAACCTTAAGTTACCTTTCAGTTCTTTTCCCATCTGTCAGCAAGAAGTTCGTAAGAAACCTTTGCTATTTCAAATACGCTGAAAAGTACACTCAAAATCGAAGTAATTTTGTCGAACATTTCATAACGAACTATTCGACCCCAAAACCACTTTTGCAGCATCATTCTTCACCAAAATACAGTTTCAATTTAGTTCTCAAACAAAACTATAAATTAATTTAAACTCATTTCCTTGAGCTATTCATATCACTTCACTATACTCCCCCTAAGAATAAAAGTGATGCAAGTAGGCCTCAACAATGGCACTGTGTAATTTGTCTTCAAAGCCACGCTTCAGTGAATATTGTTTACAAAATGATAATATTATCATGGCACATTTTCTTAGTTATTAAATTTATTCGCTTTATGATTAGAGGTCATTTGAGTACAAATCTAGAAGTCGCAGTCATTTATTTACACACCACGCTGAGAGAGGGAGAATGGTGCTCGAGTTCTAGATAAACTCACACCTTTTTTTTCTCCAACTGTCAAAAGTATATTATTTATATATTCCAGCTTAATCTGGTCAAAGGTACCCATTTTATCCCTGCCACACGTTCGCCATTCCCCTTGAACTTTACCAACAGTGAGATGCCGCCACTAACCGCATACCAACACTTCTATAATAAAGGAATAAATCTTGGTAGTGATGAGTCCATGTTTGAAATAACACAACGGCTCTCCAAAAAAAATTGAATGTTCAACATCTCTCATGAAATCTGATATGGTTTATATGTGTCGACTCAATGTCCCCCTAGCTTTTCTAGAATTCGAGTTTTAAAAACCCCTGACACCCGCTGCGCTTCGATCTGTCAGAGACTAACCTCTGGAGTACCAAGGCGGTCGTAATTCTTAAGATTCTGTAAATAATAGTGATATTTGTATAAAAAAAATTGTTTAATGAGGAGAGGGTTTTCTTTTTCAATGATCGTGGTGTGTCGGTGACTAAGGGTGAAGAAAATGAATCATACGGGGTTTTTAAATACGTTTCCAAATGGTATACTTCGGGGAAGACACTTTGTCCCTGGTCCGGGCATAAATGCAGTGATCCAAAATATTCAATTGAATTAAAGACATGGTACATGCAAAAGTGACGTTAGGAGAAGAAAGACATGAAGGAATTTTATACCAGAAATGTTATAAACCCAGTAGTTATCATGAACAAATGTTATAAGTAAGTCGTCATAGGTATTTATAATAACGTTCACGTCAGTTCGTTCACCTTGTTTCGCCAATGTTCGATGGAGATTAGCTTTGAACTTGATCTGATTGCGTATGAACATTTATTGCACATTTTTAACGTTGCACATAAATTTATCTTTTCAACGAAATATTTGCAGTTATTTTCGAGACAATCTAGATACTTTAATCATCAAAATATACAAATAAATTAAATTTAAAACTGACGTCTACTTCCTGAAAGAAAGATGAGAAACATTGAGCTTTGTTTTTTTAGAATAGTTGTATTTACTTAAATTCAGTTTTTATTTAAATTTGCATCATAATTTTGAGGGAACAATACTCATACCTGTCACCGTTAAATTCATAGTCGACCAAAATTCGTGTATTTTGCTCTATTTTTTCCCCTCTAAAAAAACTTTTTTGTCCCATAATTGATCACTTTCAAGTTGAACAGGTTTGAATAGAAAATTACCCTAGGTAGTGTAGTGCTATTTTTGTCTTATTGGTTCAAAATGTAAGTAAATTACCTTTTGCAAGATTACTTTTACGTCAGGGGGTCCCTCCCATGGTTAATTGTGTTGTTTTATTTTGGGCCATTCGGGAAAAAGAGGAACGAGGAACAGTATTCTGAAGATAAGCCTAATAAAATTCCAAACAGATGCAATAATTCAGCTGCTAGATCTTACACAGTTTAACTTAATCGATTAATATTTATATCGGTACACAATAACTGCTGAGAGCATTGCAGACCTAACCTCTGTAAAAAAATAATAATAACATAAAACATGTTATATCATTTTTTTTCTAAAAATAACAAATCTACTAAATGTTTTGGGTATCAATCCATCAATCTTACTTAAGTGCCCCGTGGTCGGGATGTTCAATTTTGTCAAACCGATTCGGCTCAAAATAGTGCACCATTATGAGAAAAAAATATATATAATTTTAACACAATAACCTTTCATGTGACAAACTTCATAATGTTATTCATCTGCACATAATTGCAACAACTCATTTCGTCGAAGCCAACTCAAAACATGTCCACTATCTAACACCATCAACATCCCAGCAAGATGTCAATAACTTCACCTGGACCATGTCACTAAATCACCCTCGGAGAAAGCCGTAAATGTAAAACAGGCAAAAAAGTGTCTTCGCGGCTCCAAAAACGGAAGACGTTCACGCTGAAGGCTTCGAGCAAGACTTCCCCCCTCACCAACTCAATTTCCACTCAGGAAGATGACGGGTCATTTTCTCACACGCGCCCAGTGCACGGCTAGTGTCAGCCGTGTTATTATGACGGGCGATCGTGCAGTGCGCCCCTACCTTGTATCGGTGTTTGTTCAAAACGAAGACGGTATAATTGTTCAGTACATTTCGTTCCGGGCGCAATTACTGGCTGCTGCTTTTTTTCTTCTTCTTCTTCTTCTTTTCTAGTGGAATAGATTTATTTGACAACTTGGGAATGATTCTGGGCAAATGAGCTGACTTTACCTTGACACGTGAGAGGTATTCTAGTCCATCAAGCTAAATCAGCAAGGTTAAATTGAAGATGGCGTGATGATTGAGCACTTTATTTATCAATCG
>CM021534.1:19442323-19476972 GCA_010994315.2 Pisaster ochraceus
CAGAATAAGACGCTGAATAGAAACTTGCAGCTGTTAATATCAACAACGTTTGGCTTACAATTAATGGCAACCTGTTTCAACAAAACTCGTTCTCAAAATAGTAACGGTGCGAATATCTCAAGGTCAAGCTACGTGTGTTGTATCGTTTCTTTCCCCAATACTAACTGACCACAGTGGCGTGAACAGGCATTTTCATTTAGGGGACAAACAGTGGCAAAGGCACCATTTAGGCAGGCTATGTACCGAACCACTCATTTGTGCATGTTTCGATCTCATTTCGAGGAGGCAGGAGTGGGACAAGAAGGGCAAGAGGGGGCAATGGTTCTTGGAGGGGGGGGCTACAGACTCACTGCCCCCTCTGGTTACGCCACTAACAACTGGGATCATAGATACATTTCCATAACAAAGCATACACTCCACATCATACTCCCCGAGTCAATGAAACTTAGCCCATCTCAGTCTTCCAATTACTTCAAGATCGTAAACAACTGCATTTGGGGACCTCCTATTGTCATCCTTTTGTTTGTACTCTTTGGCAACAGCTCCCACTGGTTTGGTAGACACTTTCCAACTGGGGACCTTCACCTAACCCGGGACCCTATTGTCCCGCTTGTGTACAGGTCCGTCTGAATATGTATACATATCCCTAGCTCACGAACGTGTGCGTGCATTCTCACAAGGAGTCTACGGTTAAAATTCACCGATCGACGGCACCCTTATGATTGATTGCTCCGGTGAGTGAGCAGAAGAGGTTAGCATGGCCCCGTGTTATTGCAGCAACACCGCTTCGATTAGCGGGATCACTGGGGTTCAAGTTGGCCCTGTGTTTAGGGTAAATAGTTCCAATACTTGAGAAGAAATTGAAGAAAAGGAGCTGTTCTTGGCAAACTGACAGCGAATAAGACAAACAAAAAAAGATACACTGGAAAACAATGTTTCATTTTGATAAACTCCATGCCGCGATTTAGGATGATTTATGTCAATGTTTGGATGTTCTCATATGTCATACAGCACAATTTGGTAAAAGAACTTTTAAATGAAAGATACTAAACAAAAACATAGCTCAGACACAATGAAAAGATGCATTCAGTATTTAAGCTGCTGGTTATCTGGTTGATTTTAGTAGGCCTATATCCTTGTCATTTGGGAAGACTAATATTATAGACATTTCAACTTTTGAAACCTTTACCCCCCCCCAAAAAAAAAAAAAAAAAAAAAAAACTTTAAAAAAGAGAAAAATACAGCTTCGATTTTTTCCCCACTCAATCTTCATTTCACTCTTGTGATTTTTTTTACACTTTCAACAAAAATATCACGAAGGAAGACTGATTTTTTTTCTTCAGCATCGCATATTATAAAGATTGACAAAATGTGTAGGCATATTTCTTGAAGATAATTAAACGATCTTTAAAATAAGCTAAATCCAAACCCAAGGTAACCGTCAAAAACTTAAAAGATATATAACTGAAACTGGTGTATTTACATGAACCAGAGTAACAATGTCTGATCCTCCAATTTGATGGGTACTAGTTCTGGTTCCAAACCTTTACATGACCCATGGGGTCATGTGACCAATTTGATGAGTACTAGTTCAGGTTCCAAACCTTTACGTGACCCCCGAGGTCATGACGGGTCATCTGACCTGCTGTTTGATCATGAGCCAAACATATTTAAGAAATGTAGAGTTTGCCTTTCCGTTCAACTAACACTCAATATGCGGTCTTTCGGGTTATCGCCCACGATTCCAATTAATCATTTCTTGTTATGGGTGCTTGGTGGCTTTTTTTTATCTCTCTACCCAGCCCAACTTCCCCTGATATCTGCAGATTCTCAAAATGATGGGATTTGTTCAATCATTTTTTTTTTTTCAAGACCGCAGCCGCAGGGATGGGAAGAAAACACGCTGGGGGGGGGGTCAACGTAGCCATCGATTATGATTCTCAAAGGGTGACAGCCAGCCAGTATGACGCAACAGGGTCTCGTGTCATTACTCCATTAAAATACTCCTGGCTCTAAATCGAGTTTGGGAAAAGCCTACTTATTCAAGCCCTCAAATTTGGAATAAAGTCTTTTTATAAAAGACCTGTAAAAAATACAGTACATTCGACAGCGTCCAGGGTATATGCATTACGCTGTCGTAAGTTTTGTATTGGCTTTGTATGACTATGGTTTAACATTTACTTCTCTAGTATCTTGCAATCCAACCACAATGAATGACCGAATATATGAAAAATGTTTCCTATCATTATTTCATTTACCTGGAAGAATGGTAGCAGAAAAAGAAAAACAAATTGAGGAAAAACAATTTAATAATGTATTTTTCTTTCAGATTTAATTGGTCATCCCTTGCTTGTTCTATGTGTTATGCCTTTCTCGCTCTCAATCTCTTCCACTAGGTTCTTTAGGTTGGTAATCAGTTTGCAACAGCATTTTTTTTTTCTCAGTTATTGATTTCTATTTTGAATTACGTTTTTCACTCCATCGTAAAAAAAAAAACACGTTATACTATGAGTTTGGGTAGTTGAGTAAAAGGTGAAAAGAACCCCCGCCCCTCCCACCTTTCAAGAATACACCCTTAGGGGGCATCATCCTTAAGGAGGTCGGTCGATGGAAACTTCCCCTTCGTCACGTCCCTCTGGCTTGGTCAACCAGCTGGATCGTTTCTCGCACGGAAACATGTTTATGTTTTGCCATTCGGGGACCCCAAATACAGCTTTCTGCACGCGTCGAGTTCCATCAGGAAATACAAGATTTATTTTGAGGGGAAAATGACGCGAAATATTGAGTCACGGCTCGTCGTAAATTCACGAATTTAAGTGTTTTACACTTTGAGAACCCTCGTGTGTTGTATTTCTAACTCACACCTACTGTAACGAACAATAATGATGCCACGTTGACTAACCTTCCCTTCCCTTCCAATTATCTTTTGAAAATAAACAGAGATACATTAACAGATTTTGTGTTATTTCCCAATTACGTTTACAAAA
This sequence comes from Pisaster ochraceus, assembly GCA_010994315.2. Classification (NCBI taxonomy): domain Eukaryota; kingdom Metazoa; phylum Echinodermata; class Asteroidea; order Forcipulatida; family Asteriidae; genus Pisaster; species Pisaster ochraceus. The sequence continues at coordinate 19,445,311 of CM021534.1, forward strand.
CTATAAACATTTTTCTTGTCATTACATTTTTTTTCTTTGAAATAGATTTCTCCGTTGGTGCATCCTTTGTAAGTCTAGTCGTTGATAACAGCTCCAATGCTCTTGTATGTTCAAATAAACAACCATAGTAAGCTTTCGAGTGAAAGAGTAAGGTCCAAACCATATTTTTTTAAAGAATAACTACGAGAGTGAAATTAACTCTTCCTTCTTTCTTACAAATAACGAGGGTCTGAGTCTCTCTGATTGGGGAATAAATACTCTGACAACCTTAAATTCAGCTGAGCTTTCTTACCACTTCGGAGACACCAGTGCCGATCGTTAATTAAGAGAATAAATTACGTGTAATGTTTGAGAACTGATATGCTGGACAAATCATTATATAAATGAGTACATCGTCATATAAAGACGGCCGTTATACGTTGCCTTCTCGTCAAAATTGACACCCTTTACCTTTAAAGGTTTGTCACAGAGTTTTTCATGAAAGATTTGTATCCTCAAAATTGAACATAATACCGTCATGGATCAAGAGGTCCAACGAGTGCCACCCCACCCCCACCTTTCTTAAAGAGAGTCTACCATCCATTTTAAGTTGTGTAGCGATTGCCTTGCTGGTGGATTCTTTGGCATGTGCCTAACTAGTTCACATTAGATACAAATGCATCAATGAATCCAACTTCTAACTCCACTTAAAGGTGGGCGACTTAACTCAGCCAAGTAAAGACTACAGGTGTTCCTGTTTGCCTACTTGAAGACCCACATGGACCCACTTGCGTCGGTCTACATCAAACAGGCTCTGTCTTATTTCCCCGGATTTTTTTAGGCCTAGGTCATGCCGACGGTACCCATATATCTCCCTCGGTTCCCCCCTCTATTCCAAACAAGTGCGGAAATTTATCGTCGCGGAGCCTGTTTGCGTTGTTTATACAGATTTTCCTGATTTCTAAACATGGCATCCTTGCTCAAAATTGCCGGTGAGATTTCCTTTTCCTTCTCTTTGTTTAGGCAATAATTTCGACGGGTTATTAAAAAAAAAACGAGCGAGTAGTTCTACTTCAAGTGATCTTAATGTTGATTTATACCCAGAAGAAAGGGACATTTACTTGGAAGGAGAATGTGTAATTACAACTGAAAATTGCTGTCTTGGTGTGTGCAGTATTTATATCTGACACGAAGGGACCATCACGGTCAAGGAGCTAGACGTAGACATATAATTATCAGTGCGGACCTTCAAAGCGAAGACGGATAAACAAAACCTTCTCCAACTGAGGAACCACACGTCTTTAGTTCCGCGATAAAAACTGAACAAGACAGAAGATGAGTTTTAAAGCTGTTTTTCGAGCATGTACTGTGTGTTTTACGTTTGCTTTTACCCTTACACCAATATTTGCTACCTCGTGCAGACCGAGGACAAAACAAACAAGTAAAACCAAAGGCCTCAATAGGGGAATTCTTAAGACTGGGTTACCCCACAAGGAATCTGGTGTACGGGAGGATGTTAAGTACAGGTACAAAGGAAAGAACAAAAGATGTCTCCTCATGGATGTAAACGGTTGTTTACTTGGTGCATCATAATCAATCCTGCAGAGGGAGGAACGTAACCACAAGCATTGGGTTGGGATATGAGCGCGCGAGACGACCCCCGCAGATGTCTTTACAAGAAATTAAATAACTTGTGTTTTGTATTTTGCTACCGTGTACTATCGTCAAAGTTGTCCGACAAGACGTTCTATCGACGTTGACATGGCGTCGTGGCAACACGCAAACTTCCAAATAACGTCACCATAAACGGTAATGCTATTGTGCCTGTATCTATCCGAAACAAAGCTATAGAAAAACAAATCTCGAATAAATTATGCGAAGTTATCGGTTGATAATCAAACATTGAATTTTGCAATAATTGTATACCCTTAGCAAACAAAACAAATCATGAGATATTAATTCATAAAATGATTTGTCACCATATTCAGATACAGACGCATCAACATTAGCATACAGCTCATGCCAATTTAGCAGGAAACATTGCTTACAAATATTGTTGACAAAGTAACGACTAGCAGGCAACCAGCCAAGGACTAATGTACATGTGTTTTCTTGGCTGGTATTAACCAACTCCATGGAGTAAGACTTGTCTGTGCTTAGCGATTTTCTGTGCTTACGATGTCTTTCCTTATAATTGAAACGAAGGGGTGATTGCCGCACCATGAGGAGACAATTTATGTACGTAACCTACAGTAGATGCTCGTCATAAAATAATGCTAAAGGTTAAAGCATTATCATATTGTTTATAAAATTACTGTTAAACTGCAGTAATGTTTCACAACATTAAAGTTATAAATGTGCAGTCGTTTTCGTAATTCAGAAATCTATGTTTTGGGGAAGAGTGCATTCTTCCATGCAGGCCTAATGTATCTCATGTTTTGATTTTAGTCTAAAAGCTTACTGATTAGTAAGTTTATACAAGAACCATTTGTTCGTGAAATATTTCCCTCTAAAATGAAGTCATATCTGAAACCTTTTTTTTTAAATGCAACAGCTGATTTAGGACAATGTGTTTTTGTGCATATTTTGTCATTTAATATTTTCTCCTGACTCACAAGCCCAAAATATTCACAGGTTTGATGGCTGATCACACAAAACATGAACACTGTCTGCGACTATTTTGTCAGTTCTTTACCGATCCTGTGTAATACCTCTAACTGAACGAACCACTAAGAAAGTAGTAGAAGAAGGTGCAAAGATCTTAAAAAGTGAAAAGTGTGCTATTAATTGTTTTCATCTATGACAGATTATCGTACTTTGCTTTTGTCTATAATTTCAAATTGCGCCCTCCTTGACTTGCTTGAACCAAAACAAACCCTTGAGGGATGTACAGACTTGGTGGTCGAATCAATGAACACTCTCCTTATCCCCCGACTGATATGAAATCTCATCAATTCCTGTCCACTTTCCACAAAAAGAAACATTGGACCAACAACAACTCCCTCGTCCACCTCGGTCGCGTGGCACGTCAGTAACAACAGCCTACCCAGCGGTTGAGTTTCACGCTCGACCGGCCCATCCCCTCCGGCTATCGCGCTCAACGATAGGCGAGCTCTGGCATTTACGGGGAGATTCATTTGTATCTTGGGTTTGATCATCGGATAAATGGGGGTATTTCCTACGTCTAATGCAATCATCGTCGTGCTTTAGGCGGGTAGTTTGAAGAACAAATACAATTGTAAGTTTGTTTGTCTGTTATGGTTTATCTATTTATTTGTATCAGGCTATGAGCTTTTGGCGAAACTTGTATTTATGAAACTGAAAGTAGATACATTTGTGCGAGATGTAATCGTGATGTAATAATTACTTCGCAACTTAATTAAAGATGTTCAATTTCATGACATTTTGCAGAATGTTTAATGCTATCCCCATTTGAACATTGTAAATATTTCGGATTGACTTAATTCACCGTTATCCAATTACTTATGTTGTTTAATAACACTTAATTCTGTGCATGATGGTTGTTGTTTTGGTCACCGCTTTCTTATTCTTTCTGGATACCTGAGCTACAAACACACTCACTCCAAAGTTGACCTCATTTTAACAAAAAGGTCATGTTCTGGTGTTTTATATGAAAAATGTGACCCAAGTTGCATTCCTACCAAACAGTCACACGTGTCCACCTATGAGGATGTCAAATTCTTTCGAATCTGACAAAACGTGAACTTTGACATTCCACGCAACACAGAGGGTCAAATCTCGCGGGATTACAGTACGTGGGTATTTCTCCACGACACTTGCTTGACGAATTGAAACAATTGTTCACTTCAGTTCGATTTCAAATCTCAAAACAACTGCTGGCATGAGCTGCGAAACCAGAAGCCCCCAAAAATGTCTGCAATTCGAGGGGCGACGTCAGAAACTTGGAAAATTATTACCACAACGGCAATATAAATTCCTGTTTCGGTCGGCACAAAAATGGGGCCAGTGGAATAGTTCGACTTCCAAAATGACTTGAGGAAGGGTACGGCGAGTTTTGAGTCGATGTAATTATTTCTGCAGCTGAATTGTAATGAATTTATGAGTGACAGCTGATACAGTTTATGTTTCTTTCAAGTTCATTCAGGAACAGAGAGTTACTGGTGGAATCATATAGGCCTAGGTCCTGTAAGCTCTAGACGGGATCAGTATCAATACTGTCGTGTAGGCAAACAGTTGTTTGTCTTTTTCGAAAAACAGATTTTGTTATATCTGAACTAGTCTCCAAATTATGCAAATACAAATCTCTCCCTTCAAAATTAAGGCAATGCAGATCTATTAGAATGTTTGTTGTAAGATAAAAGAGGGTCTTTAAGGTAAACAATCGGTTTTGACATCCACTCTTTTTCCAATAGATAGAGTCTTTTTGAAAAAGGAAAAACTAGAAGTCTCCAAGGGTATCACTGATACAATGATATTTTGACCATTTTAGCGTGAGGTTAGGGACATGTAATTCTGTCCCAATGTTATGAGGACTCTAGTGAGCGCTTCACGAAACTTAATTCGACCAGGAACCCCCCTCCCCACCACCACCACCAAACCCCACCCCTTAGTGCATTTCTATATAAATAAATCCAATTGAGAAATCGTATTTCATGTGTCAGGACAAAATGTTTCGTATTTTCCCGCCAACATTCACCGCGATCGTCTGCGTCTCCATCAAGTCACATCAAAGTTCCCCGTCATTACGTGAACCCCCATAGGAGCTGTATATCACACACGGTAAAGGAAACAAGATCTTGATTGCAAGTTAACGTTGGCTGCTATACCGGCAAATCCACCCCGTTGGGAAATCACTGCTAAAGACTAAAGTACTCGGAGTAGATCAAGAGTCAGCTATGTTTACGGTAATTATCCGAAAAATTAACCGATTTTAATCTGAAATCTTGGTTGCTTTTTTTAAATCTTTCTTCATTGCTGAAATGTTTTCATTGAAGAGAATATTGTGTTTGGGTGAGATGTGATGATACACGGTCTTCGCTTTGAGAGCTCACCGTGACGAGCCACAGCGCGAGATGTACATACAGCTACATTTTATCTTGTATTTTCTATTGGAGTCGTCTTGTGATAACTAAATCAAAAGGTTATAATGTCTCGCCCCCACCCCGTCTCCATTTTCATTGTTCATCCCATGCTTTTCTGTGTGCTTTCTGCCTGTCTCTTTACTTTTCTTTCCTCACGACTATTCTTTATTACATCAGTATACCTGTTTATGTAAATGGTGCTGTCATGTATTTAGCCTTCGAGACAGACTCTGCTAGGGTCGAAACGTCGGGTCATTAACTAATTTGAGCAAGTTATTATGCTATACGACTTTAATCAAATCAATCTTGTTTTTACTAAACCCATTGCTTTCTTTAAAACAGCATTTTGGGGGCGTGTCGTGGTCAAGCGATCTACTGCATCAGACTCAAGTTCTAATGATTGAGTCATCGGTGGTGGGTTCGAATCCCGGTCATAAAAACTTTAATGTCTCTGAGCAAGACACTTAATGTTGCTTCTCTTAACCCAGATGTATAAATGGGAACCTGCAAAAGCCGAGACTGTAGTACGTTGGATCAACCTCTCAGTGACAGCATAAGCAGAAGTTGCATGCTCCCCAGGGAGTTGAGAAAGTTTACGGATTGATGAACAGGGATAAAATTGTAAAGCTCCTTCAATCAAAATATTCGAGGCAATATAAAGACCAAGTATTAGTATTTATATGTTTTTAGATACATAAATCCCTTTGGACGATTTGTAGTATTAAAAAAATTGAGGGTTTACACCGAAATACTATTACTAAGCCGTCTGAGAAAATGTAATTAAACAACATTGTCAGACAGAGTTACGCGGTCTGCATTGTTAAGGAAGAGCAAACTGTTGTCTTACTTATGACCTATAAAACCATGAGACAGCAAACATTTCTTTGAGGGTCGAGACACAAAAACCTCTTTAATGTCCACATGTTACTAAGTGACAGTCTGCTCACTGTCTTTGTCGGCGGCCCAAGGCTGGTCACCAGAGACCGAAAGACGAGCCAACACACCTCCACCTGACACGGTCTCTCGGGGCCCTCATCTCGATGTTTGTCTCTCACATTAACAAGTGGGATGAAAACGAGGCTATGAGTGATATAGACTGGCACCTCTCACACTAAAAAACGTCTTTGATGCGCTAGTATACGGAGAACCAAACGTAGGGTGATAGATTCCACCATTTAAAGGTATTATACAGGATTGGTAAGGATATATAAACATCATTGTTCAATTTTAGTCTGAATAATTACTGATTATACTATAAAGTTCAACCATTTTTTTCTGTGAATATTTCTCTCTGGTGATGAAAGGAAGACTTATTCGATAAAAACTGTAACTGAAAACAAAAACAAAACAAAAAAACAGCCTAATTACGGTTGTTAAAACCCTAATTAAGGCCAATGTGTCTGCATGCTGAAAACTGTGCATGGTTTTTCACTATCTCCTGACTCCAACAAAACATTATCTGACCATGATCAGACCAACTTTCCACAGGTTTGTTATGTCATGGTTGATCACCCAAAACGTGATGTCTGCAACTATTTTGTCAGCTCTACCTATCCTGTATACTACCTTTAAACAACGACAACCGAGTCTTCATTATGTTCATTAAATTTCCCAAATGGCAACTTGTCTCCAGTGATCGATCCTTTTACCCAGTGAAACATTTTACTATTCACATGGTGCAACTGGAACTACACCGTCAATGAGAAGTGGGAAGTCATTGCATTTCCGCTAACCGTCCACACTTTCCCGGTCCACGTGTTGAAGGATTGCAAACCAAGCTGTAAGTATACCTTCGTGTTTCCCCAGTAAATCCAGCCCATAGGGTCTAATTATTCATCACAAATCACCTGTAACAACTCTTGCCTCACATTTTTATAGTCAATATGGTTTCCTGCCCGATTGACTAAACATTACTTGGTACCCGCCGGCAAGAAATTACTGTGCCACTTTCCCTTAAAATAAACTTATGTTGAGACGAAATAGCATGGTGCCGCGCTCGGTCACCGCCTCGAGGTAGAAAACGTACAAATTAATATGTCCGGTAGTCGGAAACTCGACCCGCATTTAAATCTTACGTAGTCGTTCCGAGAAGGAAAGTTTGTCCATAAATTGGGCCGAGTCGTCTGGAGAATTACGTATGCAAAAAATGATCAAATTACTTCCAGTAATAAAATGAGTTTTCATAAAGGAATCTCATCACCTGTGATGAGGTCATGTTACCCGAATATTTACAGGTGTGGACAGAAAATTTAAGTGTTGCAGGAAGTAAACATGGATATTGCATTTAATTTTCCCACGGGATATGATTTTTTGCTTTAGGGTGATGGCTATTGTGTTTAGAACTAGGTTTGAATTACAACCTTACCTCAGAAATAAGTGATTGACAACTAAATAAACAAGTAAATACATTTAACTAATATTACACTACATCGACAAAATTGAAAAGAAAAAAAGTACACTGTGGGTGTTCAGTTGGGGAAGCAAGGTTTTGTTTATCTCTCAGTCCTTCATCTTTGTTTGTTTTGTGTTGTTGTTTGTTTGTTTGTTTGTTTGTTTGTTTGTTTGTTTATTTGTTTGTTTGTTTTGGGGTTTTTCATTCATTACATTAAATTTATTTATTTATTTTTCTTATTTATTGTATTTTTGCTTTTACTCCTTTGTCGAATACAACTCTAAACACAAGGCTTCCACGAAATGATCACAGAAACTGTCAGTATAGTTGACGCTGGCTGAATAAGCTAAACAGTAAAGCGAAATATGATATTATATATTTACGTTTGCGGGTCCGTGAAATGTGTTGAAATTTAAGCCTTTTTCTTCCTCTATTTATTTCTCTCTTTGTTCAGTCGATGATTTTAAATAAATGTAACATACACCCTTCATGAAAAATGAAACCAAAGTTATTTCCATTTACCGGAACCATTTTCAATCACCGTTCCTCAATCATCAAAGTGGAGTCCTTGAGGAAATCTAAATGACTTGCCTTCTCCGGAGCGGCTGGCCCTCTCTGGCTCTTCTTCCTCCACGCTCTAACACAGGACACAGCGGTCACTCGGGGGACCCATAAAGAATGACCAAAGGTACAATGCAGATGGTCAATGTACAGTCTAGACTGGCTGTTAATTAACTAGCTATATACAATGCACAGGCGACGCTTTTTCCGGATGATTATCAAATCCAATTTATGAAACATGAGTTTTCATTTTTTTTAGTAAATCGTTCACAATATTTGAAGTGACGATATTGTATATTTTAACAATTAGTTATTAATATTTAGAAGAAATTGGATGGTGTGATACAGGGAAAGCTCGTTATTGTTTAGGATGAAACGAATGCTGAAATTAATTGACAACAATGCGTTTTTGAGGTTAAGTTTAACATTTGTAAGACTATACTCGGAACACAATTTCATCGAAAGCAATTCTTTTCGAGATGACTTGTACCCAAATTAACAAAGCCTCCAAGTTCAAACTTGATGTTATTTCTTTTTCTAATAAACACCCGAAGACGGTACTCCGTCTTCTAACGTCGCCTGCGGGGTCATCTGTCGACATAACAACTCCTTCGATATCCAAAATGAAATTAATAACAGCAAAATAATTTTTAAAGGATGATTGAGTGGGTCGACGTGTAACTTTCTCTTTGAAATAATTTAGATTAAAAATTTCCGATGCCATAATAGTCTGGCTAGGAGACTTCACCAAGGTGACGCCATCTTGTTTTATGTCCATCATCTTAAACGCACGTGAGAAAACTGTGACTATTGCCCTTTTCGAGATCACGGCTTGGGCTATGGGCTTGGGCTTTAGGCTCAGTCAGTTATTAAGAAATCTTGCGCTGTCATAACGGGGCTTTCAAACAGGCGAATGGAAACCCAAGCCGGAGCCCAAGACAAAATCGTAGTTTCGAAAGGGCACTGGGGTGAAAACACTCTTGCGCCTTTTAGTTATTGCAGTCAAAACGTACAATTATAAAATGTATTGACAGCGGAAATACATGGAATCTGACAATAACGGAATTTTATTATACTCAATGATTTCTTAGCTTTTCCGAGTGCTCTGAAATCTTCTTCATTTGCAGACTTTTGTGCAAGATGTGGGATTTATTCAAAAATAAATATTGAAAGTCCATGAAGTAGTAAAACCAACCATCAGACATTGACATATCAGTCGACGTAATATACAAACATTGAATTGCTGTGGAGTTCTAGGGGACTCATGACAATTCAAAGTTGTACTGTAAATTATTTCAAAGTGTGTTTTTTTTTTGTTTACATGCAGCTGCTAACAGAAGTCTTGTATTTGTAACAATTAAACAATATTGACACACAAAAATGTACTATAGTATCGGTTTGAGCTAAAGCTGGGTGTGGAGGCGTAGTGTGACCTTTGACCTATCACCCAAACTTCCCAAACCTCCCCAAAGTTCCCCATCTTCCAGACATTCCCCCATCTCCCAGACTTTCCCCATGTCCACTTCAAACCTCAAAATCCAAGCACAAACCTCCATGTCTCTCAATCAATTAACGAAGGCACTTCCTCTTATCGCATGGTAGATCAAGTACAAAAACAACCATCTGCCCTCTCATCATGTGTAACCTGGACAGGTGCACCCTGTGGTCGGTTTTCTCATGGTTTCCCCCTTCCCAAACACCTTGCAACGAGCTTTCCTTCCCCCCCCCCGTCATTGGCCCTGGATGAACACATCAATTGCCCAGGAGAACATAAGCTACACGATGGACCCGATTGCGGTTTGGGGCCTCCGAGCCCTGATGGCAATAATGTCATCAGCATTATGCAATCTACAAATAGAGTTGTATAAAAAGTACAAACCTGAAGTGGTGACCGATAACGAGGCAACGAGTAAAATTATGGGCATCAATAACCGCAGGTTTTATTGCAGTTGTTTCAACTATGGTTCGTCATTGATTTCTGAAAATGACCTAAAATCAAAAATTGTCAGTGTAGCCTGTAGGAACAGGGTTTTTTTCAACAGATCAACCTTTGAAAGTTTCGTCCAAAGTGATTTTCGAGAAAATGCCTTTAACTTTAATCACGTTCCTATAATTCATGACTGAAGCCTTTCTCAGATTCAAAACTTTTGGGTGGAAAATAGCTCTGTCTCTTAATCTACATTACTTCAAAGGGTGTCGTTTCTAACAATGTTTCGTAATATCAACAGCTCTCCAGTGCTCTTTACCAAGTAAGTTGTTATGGTCATACATTTTTGGAAGATTATTGAAGGTATACCCTCCCTCTAAAACAATAGTCACAATTATTCAATCACCACCTTTAAAAAGAAGTGACTTTAAACAAAAGGCTAACTGGATGAATAAGCTACTTACTACTGCGATTTGGAGCACAGTTTGGTCATTCAGAATTGGTAATCATGCTGAATCAGGCAAACAAACTCAACACTGTGCTCTTACATCCAGCTGTGCACATAATTAACTAATACCAGTCTAATTAGGAATGCTACGGCCAGACCTATACGTCATCCTCTACAGACTTGATGAGGTAATTTCATTTGAGCTGATTACAATTGCCTAGACATACAGAAGGAGTGTTAATGGGCCATGAACCTTGACCTACTAGGTACCTGACGATGGAACAATTCGCGCTTATGTTGACCGTCGTTGTCTTTAAATACTTCAGTGCAATTAGCGTCACGTGATCGTCTGTGAACATCAGTTCACAAACCACGCGGTATTTTATCTCTCCTTTGTTATCTTTATTTAAATCTCATTATTAACGGGTTACGGCGATTTGAAATCTTCATTTAGCGATAAGCACCGACCACGTGTTGGCTGGTGGAGATAAACTACAGATGTAACGAGAAGATCTATAAAGGAAATTACATTTTCTGAGGAGTGAATTATTTTCACAAACCTCTGGTTTCAAAAAACCGATTCATCTTTCAAACGTGTCCAATTTTCACAAAAAGACTGCGCATGTTGATCTTACTTCCATTGTTTCTAAATGATTCGTGAGTGAATCTTTGTTGTTTAGTTTAGCCAATGTATCTCCTCACTATTCTACGGAGATTTAAGTTGTTATATCAAGTCCAAGGCAACGGTTCTTCTCAAATCGAATTGGGTTTGTGTCGACCCCATTATTAACCACGCAGTCTAAGACATTAACTTGACAATGTAAGACTTCATTTAGGGTTGTTTTCAGTTAAATTGCTCTTGATTTAAAAACAGCAAAACCGAAAACCATTTTCTGATTTCTAAAATGAGATTGCTTGATCTGGTCATCATGTGATATGCCAAAATGTTACTTGTAACTTTTTTTATACAAATTTGACCATCACAATTATAGTACAATACTATTAAAGACAGGAGTTGTCAATTATTGGGGAAAAACGGACTGATTCGTTTCAATCTGGAAGCTCACTGATTATAAAGCTCATAACAGTACAAGTTCCACCGAAAAAAAAATATATATGAAATCCTGACAGAAGTCGAAGAAATTGCAATTGTTTTTTAAAACCATCTTAAGTCATCATAGCTTAATTCGTTTGCAAAAAACAACCTAGCAAAACCTATACATGGTTTTCTATACAATAGGGCCTACGATCACCGTATTTGATAAAATTGTAACACATAGTAATAATTTGGGGTTAAACAATTTTTTTCTTTGTTCAGCCCAAATCATTTAAAATCTACCCAGTCAGTTTCCCTTGTGGTCTACTACTTGATTTAACTTGTCAGTTGCTAAGCTGTGTTTGTTGGAAACTAGCGAGTGGAAATTAAGTTACCCTTCCAATAAAACCAATGATGTCTCTTCCCTGTATTATTGACAGAACGTAACTGTCATTTTACACTTTTATTTTTCACATTGTTAAGCGAAAACCTGCTACATTTCGTCAGGTTAAACGTCTCTACACAGCAGGAGACGCGCATAACGAAACGTTAACACCCTCTAATCCGCCATCGAGCTAACCCTTTCAGTGATAAATCAATCTCGTTGCTGCGGAACGAAACTCTGTTCATTTTACTTCACTCCTGGTGTTGACTGGAACGTTAGATCTAGCTTTAATTGATACGAATACATAAATAAACAACACATTATAATGATCTGCAAAATTCCCAAAGTGACTGTATTTTAAGTCCCTTTACGTTATGACGACAATCAAATTTTTGTTAAAACCACGGATGGTTGCTTTATTTGTAAAATGAGAAACGATCCAAACTAAAATAACCAAATAGGCATAACCATGAATCTGTGATGTCTGTAATTGCTTTGTGAATAAGTTTAATTTCGTGGGGATTGATTTGAAGTCATTTCTGTGTCTACTGGCTTCAGACAAAAACAATCATCGGAATGCTGGAATTGAAAAGGAAATTATGTTTCGTCCCTTAGTGTGAGGAAATAGCATCTGCATTTATATACCATGACAAAATATGTGCGACAGCCACGCTGTGGCTGGGCTCTGGGAATTGATATACAACATGCACCTCACCATTGAAGCCAGAAACTCAAAACACTACTGCAGAGAGGCGCGCTTTTATGTCCAACACATCAAAGAGACGCCGCATTGGGGTTACAGAGCAACCTGTAATTTGTAACCAAGGGTAACAACTACTGCTGATTAGCAAGATAAAAGGAGGCTGAGACAGTCACGTCAGGGTTCACACGTGAGAGAGTTGTAAAAAGGACCAAGAATGTATGCCAAAATCGTTCACGGACTGTCCTTATTTTCTGTTCCGTTGCTTTGTTTTAGAGTAACAAGTATTATTTTGATGTTTTGTCCTTCAGCTAAAATACAAGATGACTCAAATAGACCCAAGTTAATGCCTATCACAAAACGCTGTTGAAACCACATGATAACTTGATGAAGAATGTTCACACAACTATTTTGTAAAGAAACTTATAAGCCTGAATACTGGTAATGATTGTAACACACTGGTCGAATTGATAAACACCGCGGGGGGGGGGTGTCTGGATCTAAACTTGAACAGTTTTATCATGGTTCTTTTTTGTTGGTATTGTAAATCTTATTTTCGTGAGGTTAGATATTGGTGTCTAAGAATTGTTTTTCCACAAAACTAGTAGTAAATGTGAAAGTCAAGTACGAATAATCTTTGATTTTGTCTCTATAAGTTGAGATGGCTCAAAACAGATGACTTCAATGGTCAGATATCGACTACTCAATCGATATTCGATAACCAATCAATCAAACTAGCTTTCAATAATTGTGTTGCTCTTCATAATATCCGTACAGGATAAGACTTCCTATCTGGCACAGGTTTTATCTCCGTCTTCGTTAGCTAGATCTGTATTTATTAAGTTGACTTGACACTAATAATACATAATTGAATTAAGTCGACACTTTCCTCTTCTCGAAACATTTGTTTCACATCAAGTAGGAATGATATACAAAGTTCAATTGATTCGTCAGAAACCCAACACATGGTGGACGATGAATCATTAAATCCGTATTCAAAGTTTCTCTGCATGGACGTGCTATCAACGATTCGCTTTGTGTCCCAAACTACAATTTCCATGGCAACAAAGGTATCAATACAAGTCAAATATGAAACGAAAATGTCTAACGTAAATTATTATTAATATTATACCACGAGTGGAAGAAGATCGTACAGAGTAACTTGATGTTTAATCTAAACTCACCAATTATTGATTAACTTCAATTACTTAAATGAGCCAATTAGCGTTCGATGGATTACTCATAATTGTAGAAACAATGAACAATTCTCATCATTAGCTCTACCTAATTTGTGCCTGATTTGTCAGACAAAAGAAATTATGTAGCACAATGTCCGAACGAAAACGAAATTGTTTGTATTGTCAAGCGTCAGTTTGGTTTGTTGTTGTTGATTTTTTTTTAGGTGTTCGAGCACTTCGCCCGGAACACCTTTGGTTCTTTTTTGTGGTTAATTTTCTTGTCAAAAAGCAGTCCTCTCTTTACAAACGAAAAACATTTTCATGGTTTTCGTTGAAGAATTAAGTACGTCTCCCACTGGGATTTAATGGTCGTCAGTTAAGGTCAGTTGATCGACTAAACATGATGTAGGCCAGTTGTCACATTAACCATAATAAACCTTACCTTCACTCTTCGTTACTGCCTCGTTACTGGAAGTCTGCTTGGATTCCTTGCCGACTGGAGGGCTTGTATTCCCCGTAGCAGGTGCCGCTGTGTACGCTGTTTGATTCTTTCCCGTGCCGTGCTGTCCCTTCACCGAGGTGCCGAAACTCGGCGAGTCGTACGACTCGAAGCTACCGTACCGCTGCCGCTCGTGGTCCGCCGCTCCGCTGACGAATTTCGCGGCGAAGCTGCTGGCAAAGCTCGCCGGTAGTCCGTGTCCATTGTGAGAAGACGTGTGGTGGTATACATTGGTGCTATGGTTTGTGTATCGTTCTACGTAAGCCTGACGTCCAAGGGTTGTGTAGTAGCTCCCGGTGGTGGGTACCAGGGCTGTATCATAGCCCTTCTGGGATCCAACGTACGGGTAGGAAGAGCTGTTCTCATACTCTTCGTTTACGCCGGTCACAGACATGGGTGGGTAGTGGGTTGTATCGCCCGAGGAGTAAAACCAAGGGTTGGTATAACAGCTTTGGTCTGGAGCTAGCGAGTACATGTTGGTAGCGGACGGGGGCCCGGCAGCGGTAGGCATATTGTGCCCGACGGTAGCCTGGGTGGGTGAATCGGCAAATTTAGGAGCGAAAGTTCCGCTACCGTTGCTGCATTTGGTAGCGGCGAGTCCTGCCGTGCCATGGATCTCGCTCTGTTGACTAGATTTAAGGATGGCCCCGCTCTCCCCTGAATTTATCAAAGAATTCACACAAAACGTCGATGTTGTCATTTTAATGCCGGTCGTATTTTTCTGCGATGCTATTCCGGCAGAACCAAGACACTCTGGTGATAAACCTTAGACGACCCTGCAGGAATAAAAGACGTCAAGAAAAGGGGTCCAATGTAAATCACGTGGGACACCACAGCCAATCAACCGACACGACCGACACCTGGGCCTATAATGCACGTCCAAGGTGGTGTAAAATAACTGCGTTTTTATCTGACAAAAAATTGGACGTCCCACGCTCCATAAAGTCGTAAATGCAGCAGTTTATGACGGCATAAAATTTGGAGAATAAAAACGGCACGGGTGTTAGTTAATAACTCGCCCCCTTGTCCAGGTTGGCTCATTTACCGATCTGATCAACGGTGATGAATTAGTGTGTTCACTGAATCACCCGCTTCATCCGTCCTTCATGTAACTAGAAGCAAGGGCATAAAAAGAACGGACAGTGACTGCCAGGGCGGGCGCACGCACGCACGCACAGGTAACCATTTTGAGTAGCGTTTTGATCTTAGTTGTCCAAAGTAAACATACGTGGAGAGGATGGTGTGTGATTGGACGAGGTTTGCGCTGATTCTAGTAAAAAAAAAAAACACTCTGAAGGTGATACAGCTTAGTCTCTGCATCCTGCTGGATGCAATGACCGATCAAGTGGATCTTACACACACACACAGACATCTTATATGGAACAGAGGAACAAATGATTATCATAATCATCAGCAAAATAAATGTATGCTTTTAAAAACCTACGCGTATTATCTATAACTGAAACGAAAACGGAGCCCAAGACTGACCTTCCCTAAAATATGTATCCCGCCCGAAATACTTCGACTCGAGCAGAGTCTAGTATTAGTGAGACTAGGTAACCAACTTCTTGATAAAACTGCTTCCTCTACAACAAGATAGTTTTCTAAGATAAGTTTTGTTGAATAGCGTCTGGACGACCTATATGTTTTGTCCAAAAAATAATGTTGTTCATCAATGTCATAGAGATCTCGATAACTGTTTGCGCGGTATCAAAATTGTGGATGGAAAGTTATATTTATATATTATTTTAAAATATATTCCAGCTCCTCCCCCCCCCAATCCCCACCCACCCCAGTATAATATTTCGCAATCACGTAAAAGAGTCAATCTTTTGAGAAAAGCGATGTCGTGTTGGTAGATTTTATTGGTTTACTCATTCGGTCTCGTTCCCTCCTGGGCGTCGTTTGTTTCTGGCGCAATGTGAAATATTCCACCTCTACCAATTTTGAATTATTCCTGTTCAGAATCTAAGCTGTTTTCTCCACAAAAAAGGTTTTTTTATTCACATGTAGAAATATCCCCAGGGGAAATCTGCCATTCTTGGTCAATGAGGTCGTGAAACGGAGTCATGATTGTTTTCCCTTTTTCCCACCTTTTTTCTTAAGTTTGTTTTGTTGTCGCTGTTTTAAAACTTCTTACTTGAATTACACACTACTGGAACTTGGGTAAGAGATGTAACTGAGTCATTTTAAATATTATAATATATATTTATGGCGAAGAGGAGGGTATGAAGACATACGTCCCTTAAACAGCAATTGACGACCCTACTTCATAACCCCTTTCTGCGTCTAGAAGATTTGTCAGCCGGAGGTTTGTTCTTGAATTGCTCTCCAAAAATTACCCAAACGCGCAAACTATTCTAGCAGATAATTTCCTCGTATAAAAATAGTGTTGTTACTTCAAATAGTATGTCCACATGATAGGCTTGGATTGGCTTTCTGCCTAAAGTAAAGGTGTTTCTTCTTTTTTCAAATGTGTAGATAGTATACTGATTCTACTTCCATCTTCCAAGTGTACGTGTCATTTCATGTCATTTCATTTCATTTCTTTTCATTTCTTTTCATTTGGTTGTGAACTGAATCACCACCCTAGCCAAACACCCCCATGGAGAGAAGACAAAGAAAGGAGTTTCAGTTTTAGATGTAGGAGGAAACCCCCAGAGAATGTTCAGGGAAAAATCACGCAATCCAGGTAGGGACTGGCAACCCAATCCACATAGTGCCCCCGGCAGGATTCGAACCGGGGTCCTTGAGGTGGACGGCGAGAGGAAAGACACCACTAACGCCAACCTATGTTTCATAATTATGATTCCTTTCAAGTATAAGAAACAAACCTATATTTCATTTGTCTTTGCCTATCTGGCTAGGCAGACAAACATCTCTGTTCGGTAAATTTACGACATGGATTAATTTACATACACATATCAGTTTTCTTATACTTACATCAACCCTTGGTTTACCTTTAAGAAAGTTGTCTGTGATATTTTACGCATTTTGAATACTTTAATCCTTCAGTGGGGTTTCGAAACCTTCGCACTTCATGATCAATGACCTTTATTGGCTTCATTAAATGATACTTCTTTCAATCGAATGGTCTCAATAATCTCCGAGAACCACAGCGGTCCGTTTGCAACGGTTTCCCCCGTCCCTCAACCGGCAGATAAATCCGTCAGTGCGGTGAAACTTACGGTCTCGTTCCGGTGTTTTAGCCGTTGAGGAAAGACGGGAAGCTCTGCGGCTTTTGATAAGTTCTCGCTTCGTCTCTGGAGTGAATTTACCTCAGAGATTCAAGCCTTGATTTCACGCCAACTAGTGAAACACAGTCCTTCATTGTGAAACAATCTATTATGCAAATGTAGGTGTGTCTGGCAATTTTGGCTGGGTACAGAGGGCGCTCCTGGAGCCCTCGGAGAAGGTTGGTTTCAATCGGTAAAAGATCAAAGGCAAATTGTTTCAATGCTCCTTTGACACAATAGAAAACACCATAAAAACATCATCTCCACCGAAACATCACATTCATATTGTCTCTTCATAAACAGACCTAAACGTTAGGTTCTTGAATCGCAATCGGTGTTTGTATTGTATGCAACGCAGCACCCTTTTTTCATAAACTGTCGGAGGTCCTTTTTTATGAATTGTTATGGAACTCAAAGGTATTGTACATGATTAGTAAGGATGAAAGACATTGTTTAGTCCGACAGCTTACTGATTTAGATTATGAAGTTTATCCTATAACACAAAATTATGTGCAGTATTTCCTTCTGATATGAAGTCATATCCAAGAAAACTCTATAGCCTATCTGAAAACCTTTAAAAAATCGGTTTTCACAACTAAAATATTTGACTGATACCGTCCCTCTTGGAGAATTCGTGGAAAATACCTCCCCCCCCCCTAAATACAATAGATGCGTACACGATATGTCTTAATTAACACTGCAAACAACTGGTTTAATTCACACACACCGGATCAATGGCAGATGTTCTTAGCAGACAGTGGGCTTGGAAATGTTAATGGTAGCAAGATGGTGTTAAGCTTTATACACAATGCGGTCTTTCTATTGAATGAAAGGACTACCAAACGATTGTTAGAACTTGCCGGCCGTCCCC
Source organism: Pisaster ochraceus (assembly GCA_010994315.2). NCBI lineage: Eukaryota > Metazoa > Echinodermata > Asteroidea > Forcipulatida > Asteriidae > Pisaster > Pisaster ochraceus. Next base: position 19,463,586 of record CM021534.1, read on the forward strand.
CCTTTTTTTGTTAGTGTTCTGTGAGATATTGTCAAAACTTGCTTATAATTATAAATCAAATGGTGAAACGAGCGCACACGATGTTCATCATGTTGGTATCTGCTCATATTTTTACATGGCTGTGGAGGGCAGAAGTAAATCCTCAAACACGCTCTCTCCTAAATCGGTTGTCTAGTTCGTAGTATGATTTTCAAAAAGAACAAAGAACTACTATTCGAATAGTTACTGTATTTATACTTCAGGTAAATGCTTTTAACTTGCCTTGACAATTCTTGGAGCAGAAATGTCAAAAGAATGAGATAGCGTAATCCACGTTTGACTAATGATAAATGGTTTAACCTATTAATGGTTAAACTAAACAAACACTGAAACCGACGAATATCAAAGCATCCGAATTTATATAAGAAAATCTTGATACATCGCAACTCATAATCGGTTTCGGCGAAATAGTATGTTTGAAATTATATTGTGAATCGTTTAACGTTTTCCCCACGATTCTAAACTTCGTGATGAATCGAGTTTACAACAACGACCAAGCCATTTATAAAGGAATATGGTGCAAGTAACCCATACCCCATGAGGGTGCGATAAAACATGGCATATTTGGAGAAGTACTGGTACGTTGTGGGTTGTTTTAGCCCAGGCTTGCCTCTCACTAATGACTTGATTACAACGCATCCTCTCCAACACCAATAAAATGTGTTTACGGAGACCAGGGGTCTTTTAGCGGGGCCGCCCCGTGCCCCACACGGGCTTAGAGTAGGTACCGACCAGAGCTATCAAGTTGCTCCTAAACGGTCGCCTCTCTAACCTAATTAAGGATCGGGTACGGAGAGTTAATCCCACACCTTCGATTTATTTCGGGCGGCTTGGACCTTGTTAATTGCATCCTCATGTTTGGGTGGTGTACTGGGTAGCATCAAGTAAGCTGTGATGATACGTCTGGTAGGGGGGATGATGAGGCTAAAAAGGACCAAGGTGTGTTGTGGATGGGCAACAGGCAATTATGGGTCCATGAAGATATGTGTTTGGAGCGCTGAAGGGGAAATGGTCTCGTTAGCTTCACAAACAAAGTAGAAGTGATGGCCTAATGTGAGCTATGGTGTTCTGTCTCTCTCTCTCTCTCCCCATTGCCACATACCCCATGGTATATGAAGAGCATTAGTTTTGAATAAGTACATGTATCTATTCTATTCTAGCGGTTTGAGTGAATCAAAATACTGAGTACAATTCAAACAATTCATCAGATGAACATATCCAATGATAACATGAAACGGTAATCATAATTATGACACAATGCACAGTCATTATGACTGTGCATTGTGTCTGCTCTTTAAATGTTAATATGCCGTATTCCATGTATTTACAAGTATTACAAAAAAATACACGAAGAGATACGTGTACAAATGTATCTATAAATACAGTACAAAGTATTCATAATTTTAGTCACTGCCTTTGTTACGATTCAAGTCAAAGTTCACACCAAAATTTTGTAAAACATCATGCACGTTCACACAAAAAAACAATCAACCCATTCTTTAAAATGTGCTGAGGTATAAGTCGAAAGCCGAGTCGTAAGTCGTGACTGGAACCATTCGAATACTAAGTCCTAGAGAAACTAGTACTCTAAAACCCAGCTAAAACATCGTTTTGGAAACAAATTGACCAATAGTTTCCATCCATGATGACCTAAGACTTTCACCGCCGAGCTAACACCTTTTAAAGGTCTAAAATACATTTTCCCTGTTTGTGTTTGGGGTCGCCATGCCTCGTTAGCTAAAACCACTACTTCATTCGCAATAAATCAATATCCAATAACCTGTGGCTATATAGTTCGATACCAAACACGTTTATGTCATTAATTGTCAAGTCCAAAGTTAACTAGGGAAAGCCACCCACGATCAAATGCATTGTCTGACAAGGCCTCGGACATGTTAGAAGCATCTTCTCCAATCGCCCCCGGGCCACACAGCATGACCATGGGGGAGAGAGGCTTTGTGCTCCGGCCGACCGCCTACGGTTTGACTCGGTAGGAACACGTGGTAGCATGGTGTGTCCGTTGAAGGAATAGCAGCGGGGTTTGACACCAATAAGTCTCGTTATAAAGTCATATTCTTGTGGTCGAAAGTCCTTCTATTAACAGCATTATATTCTCTTAAAATATATGACATTTTTAAAATCTAAACGCCATTTTGTTATATGACATTAATAATAATAAATAATTTTCCGCCATTAAGTACTCTATGATAAAAAAAACGAATACTTTCGACCATACGACCGTTGCCAATATATCAGACGGCTATCACATGTGAAAGGTACCGTTTGAAATACCGGCTTACATTTTCCACATTGTTTTACTTGTTTTACCACATAAATTACAGTAAATTAATTTTAAAAAATACAGGAATACGCGATAGTGGTTTCTGTTTGTTCGTTAATTTATTTTTATTAACTATTATTATTTGGGGGTGTTTGCTTGTTTGTTTGTTGTGTCATGCTTGTTTAGTTTTGTTGCTGCTGCTGGTTTTGCTGTTGTTGTTGCTCTTATTCTTGTTGCTCTTGTTGTTTGTTTTAGTTTTGGTTTGTTTTTGTTTTTATTTACATCGTTTCGATAAGCAATGTGGTTACAAAGGTGTGAAAATAAAAACTGTCGAAAAATCTAAATTGCTGGAAGGAAAATAGTTTGGGAGAACACACAATATTATTCGCTAAGTAGTAATTTCACCTGGATGTTGTGTGTTCCTGCGAGATTTGCGAAATGGTCTTTCTGGTTGAACTCGAAGGAAAATTTACGAATCGGATGACATGTCATCTACAAAACAATAACAACAAATAAGTTTGAAGGGGACAAAACATTCTTTACAAAAAAATGAAAGCATTTAATTTTGTGTTTCAACGTGAGTTATTTTGAATCACTAAAAATATCGGCGACAAAGATCAACAATAGTTCGAACTCGCAGAATCCAAATCATCTCCGGATCGTCTCCTTCGATATAGTCCCCCAAGGGCCCCCGACAAGGTGTTAAATTTGTGGATGTCCACCGCCTGCTTTTCTTTATCAAAGTGATGCATTTTTAACGAGTCAGATATTAGTAGAGAATTAACGGGTCATTTAACCAGCAAGTGAAAATATTAAGCAAACGACCTGTTAAATAACGAATAGAGCATACACGGCTATAATTCAAACCTCACAGAGAGGTTTCATGGCGAATCTGTCCATGACAGGTAGTTTGCCTCGTACACCAAGACTGAGACACCAAACTTCAAATATTTCGGTTAATATTTAACAGATTTCCACTAAAATGAGTTTTCCCATGTGGTTAATTGTCACCGTATATTGTGACCAAATCCCGTAGTTGTGGTAACATCTGTTTTTTTCATCGAAGAAAAGGGAAATATAGTGGATTTGTAGAAGTCGCTGAAGGAGTGCGACCCAAGGGTTCGGATAATTAAGGGGCCAACAACCGCGAAGTCAACGACTTCTTTGTTGATTAATAATACATTCCATGATTCTGTCTGCGTGAGAGATTTTTGCAATTCGACTAATATTTACCAAAAAGCTTGATTTAGGGTCAAACAACTTCAATTTACAACTCTCAGTGGTCTTTGCCATTTTCCATTAAGATGTTTTCTCAACACTAAATTGACATGTTATGCGAGATAAGTGGGGTTACATGTGAACTTTTTAGAAGCGAAAACGGCGCCCACTTGAACCATATATTTCTATGTTTTTTTCCCAGTTGAACAAAATGTTGTGGTTTTCCAAAAAAGCTGACATGACAGTTGGTTACCAGGACAGTGTAAATCAAAACGTCTGAAATGACTAAATCAACATGAAGTTGACTGTTCTTAATTCGATAAAACAACTAAAAGTTGTTCATTTGTGTTTCACATATTTTTGTGGGTTTCCCCGAAGAACGAACTGACTTATTCTACCTCACTTGTTAAATCTATCTCAGTTACCAGTTCTCCTTTAGTGACCAAACCACGCGTCGAGTCACTTGTTAAGTCTATCTCAGTTACCAGTTCACCTTTAGTGACCAAACCACGCGTAGGGTCACTTCAGTCGAAGCAGCCAATTAAGAATCAACTTAACGTTTAAATTATCATTGAGAAATTGATATAGGAAACAGCACAGAAAAACATCAATGAGAAACAAATAGCGCTTATAGTAAATGTATTAATTGTTGTTAAATTATTTTGAAGTGCCACCTTGGCATTCACCATCATAGTACTTTTTATCCTCTAAAACTAAAAGAGAGGATTTGCCGGATTTTAGTAGAGTTAATTGAGCTTAGAAGTACTTGTGTTGCGGTTCTCGTCATTCAAATATTACAGAAATATCAATAACAAAATGGGTTCTTAATTTTAAGAGTGTTCGGAAATACAATTGTGTATTAACCTATTTACAGAAAGCCTATTTTGGAAAAAAGCCTTACTTGCTTCGGATATACTCAGTTCCCATTGTTCGTTATTCGATTGTCATTATCCTCCGAATCCTATCTGCTTGCCTCAGCTAGGGTAAAAACAAATATTGAAACCGAGCTTTCAGTGAAACCGTGCAATGAAACAGTGCTTTCATCGAAACCGTATTTTCAATGAAAGCTCGTCAATAAATTGGGCTTTTCAAAATCTTGCACGCAAATTTTAATCACCAAGGAATAACCAAACTGGGCCTTTTTCTTCCACCGGCAAGGATCTTTTCACTATCATTTCATGAAGTGTTGATCAGATTCAAGTTTTCAGTTTTAAAAAAAGCGCCTTTTTAAATTCATTCTCTTTTTTAACAAGGAGAGATTTGAAATGCTGCATTTTTAAACCATCGCGTCATTCTGCATGGTATAACTATCTGTGTGCTGAACGCTGATAGCGACTCATCTTCTTGACCTTTGAACCTGACCATTACATCTGACTAGAAATTCCCATGCTGTCATTTTGATGTCTCAAGCATAACAGCCAAGCAAGGTGACCTGTAGGCGGTATCCACACCATCTGTCTCGAAAACGTTTGTGATTAACTTATAGTTAAGGGCTATTTTTAAGTTTAGCCAGTTTCACGGTTGCGTGGAATCATTTCGAATAACCTGTCTTCGGTGCACGCGTCCCGTGCGAGTCTTAAAAACAATGACATATAAAGACCATCTATCCAAAGACACAATTATCCCCGTGAAAACGGATAACGTAGTACTAAAGGGAATTGTTATTGCGTATTATTAAAAGCTTAAAATTAAAAGAATTGTTCCAATGTTTTTCGACTAATGCGAAAAGAAAACGGTATGCACATTATAACGTTTCACAAAAAACAAACTGTCATTTTTTTATTTATTTTTTTATGAAACCTCAACAGCTGAAGTACACTAGAAATATCACTTTGAGAGACTGGACTTCTTTTGTCAAATGAAGGAGCAGTATTTGTCATTGCAGATTAATTGTTATTCAAATGGCTAACACACCTTTAAGATGAAAAAAGATCTTGCAGGGAATAAAAAAATACCGCACAACCAATTGTCATCGTTGTTATTTTTAGAAAGGCGTGTCATTCACGTCGTAAAGGTAGCTCTGCTATGAATTGTCGCCATCCAGTAAAGTTTTTATATTGCTAAAATATCGCAACGGGTCAACAGATTAAAAAAAAAAAGACTGCGTTACATTTTTACGGTTACAAGCAAAGTAAACTTACGGTCAAAAAGTCATAAAATTGTATTATTGCTTGCGAGAAAAACCATAAAATCCTTACCTTGAACCACTGATGTCTGCTCGTAAACTGAAATAACCGTCTCACGGCAAAGGGGCGGGCGGTAACAACTAGGTAAAATACTCCAACTGCATTCCACATGGTTTGCAAGGCATGTTTGTAATATGTTAATGAGGTGTGCACACGTGACAAGTTGATGAGCCAGTCACGGGGACGCTGAGTTGCTCAGTGGTTTTGAGCTTGCGCAATGGTTAATGAATTATGCGTCAAAACTTTGCTGCGGTGTGGCTCCTGCGACTCTGTACGCTGACTGATGGTGTAGCCAAGGTTTACAAAAAAAAGGGAACGTGTTTACAGTGGATCCGTTTCTCTGGACTCTTCACGTTTGTTACTAGATAAACATTGGACTACCTTTTTATTGACATTGAATCATTCCTCGTTCATGATTCTAAAGTGCTTTGGAGACATCAGATACTCATGAATAGTAATCATTGGAAACGGTGCAGTTTGCATGAAGGAACTGAAATGATGGAACCCACTTTTAAAAATATTATGTGATAAATTAAGTTTGATTCTTGCGCTCTCTATTAAGAGAAGCTTTCAAAATCTAGAGCTTTTTGTTGCCATTCAGTTGCTTCCCAAAATAACTGGATCCCAATTCATTAACTTAGTGGTCTTTTAACTTCTCGTCAAGATCGTTTCGATACCGACGCTGTTTCTTTTTTATTGTTTTAAAAAGGTCGGGTTTTCGGTATTCACAGAGGTTGAAGGCCTTTTTGAAAAAAATGTATCCCAACCAAAGACTTTCGCCTATTATTCTACCTTAGAAATGACAAGACGAAATGATTTACATCACTTGGATTTTTAGAGAGACCAAGTGCAAGATGTGGATAATGCAACAATTTATGTTTACAAATTGGATTTAGTTTTTTTGTTTTGTTTTTTTTTCCTTTTGTCAGAATAATTTCAAAGCATTTTATTTCTGGTTAAAACATTCATCAAACCGTCTATGATTTCTAGTAAATGGAAATTTGTTTTATAGTAATCGTTTAATGTTTTCTTTTGTATATATACAATATATTTAATTACTTATTTATACTATTTTAAATTGTTTTTATTATTGTTGGTGATATTATTATTTTTCTTATTTATTTATTTATTTATTTGTATTTCTTTTTACTTAATTTCCTTATTTCCTTATTTCTTTATATATTTATTTCTTTATTTACTTTTTTCTTTTCTTTTTAAATTAAAATAATTAAATATTTTCTTGTGTTTTGCCTTGAGGCAAAGAAAATACAGCTTTGGTATTACTACGGTTTTTAAATCGTTAACTAAACTGAGTCGTTGATGATTGTAAAACCCATCGATTGTTTTTTAGGTGTGTGTTTGTTTTTTGTTTTGTTTTTTGGGTTTGTTTTCGTTTCTAGAAGTTTTGTTATATTTTATTACTCCACTTTGTCTTTGTAAACAAAAATGCAGTTTTGTGACGTGTTTGCACAAAATTATAGAAGTTACTTGATGACAAGACAATTAATGAGAAATCAAAAGAGATGTGACCCATTATCTGTATCAAGTCGACAGCCGCACAATGTCAAAAGTAAAATGAAAATATAAAATAATACAAATATTAATAATAAAAAACAATGATATATTGCAGCCCGTACACTTTTAAAACAAATACAACTGACCCATTTTAATCTTGATCATTTCGGTTCCAATTTCCACGTCATCTAAACATCAAGTGACATACACCATTATTAAAGATATGTCATAATTTTGGAACTGCGTAAACAGCACATCTGTCGAATGGTGATCTTGTTTCATTACACCCAGGTGCGTTGTACTTGTCAAACATCAGCCATAACACCAAAGACTTATGATTGGCGTGAAGATTATCTTTGACTGTTTGTTTTCTTTAGTCACGCCCCAGAAACTGCCTTTGTTTTGGGGTGGGTTTTTTTCACCAATCGTCATCGAGATCTGTAAGAAATACTTGTTAAATGATGACGGAAAATAAGTAAATATACATTTTTTGTTAAATCAGTTCATTGTCATATTATATGATGACAAACAGAGTCCTAAAATGTTCTTTTTTTTCTTTTCAAATATGGGAAGCTAGTGGGTACAAAGGTCAACTTTGGATTGGCCGGAAACTTAATACCTATTCTATGCAGTCTCTAAAACAATTGAAAACCAAATCAGGCAAAATTATTGATCTACCGATACATGCAGGGAATGAGTCATGTATGTGCTTAATTTAATTAATCGTTCGATTTATTCTTTTGAAGATATTGGGATATGTACTCCAAATGTGTTTTATTGTAACAAGGGAGTTGTCAACTCATGACGTTGCAACATTTGAAGAGTGTCTGACCTAACTTTATCTGGAGGAGTGTTTTTATCAAATACTGTACTTTATTCTGTGATAAGGCATTCATTTATACAACATTTGGGTCGTTGGTAGTTCTTTTCTTTTCTTCTTGTTCTCCTTTTTAACTGGAACCCGAATCGTGGCCGGGAGAGAAACTCATCAAGTGATCTGTCCACTTAAATTTATACAGATAATTTATTTCAATTTGATTTAGGCAGCAACCTGCATGACATAAAATGTCAGCAGACGTATAGACTGTACACACTGAATTTGTTTGGACCAAAGAAGTTATACCACCAAAAAAAATGGCAATTTAATTTCAGAAAATTTAGTTCTTTGAAAGCCGTTTTGGTCACCAAACCCCTGGGTGATAAACCCAATAGTTTTTACGACCTCAGTTGGCTCATGTTCCAATGACAATTCACTACTTGAGTTTAGGGAACACATGGCCTGGCTTCTACATGAGTTTTAATCATCTAAAAACCAATAACAGCTCCCCCCAAAAAAATAACACTTCATTTGGTGACACGAGTAATGTAAATTAGAGGGGGGGACAATCTAATAATGATTTTATTGCTTGTAAACAATGTGTCTGGGAGCATATGTTATACTGACATTGATGATGGACAAAATACATTCATATACCAAAACAAAAACCTCATCTATTTTTAATGGGAAAAGAAGAAATAAAAGCTAGGCCCACCGTCTATGTTTGTTGAACAATTTAATCTCACCTGAGTACTTTTTCCATGTAGCTTTCCACATTTTCAAGAACTACAGTTGATAAAGCACACAAAAGAAACTCAAAACGCACATATCAATCTAATTACTCTGTATTTATATTGTGTTGGTGTCATTAGAGGGGGTGGGTTTTGGTATGTATTTGTCTGAGTCCCTGTCTTAGCTATAAGCACTCATCATGAAACAATAGAGGGGCAGACTATTTGTTATCTCAGTCTTGTTATTGACTGAGTAAAACAGTAGGCGTAGAAGAGAAGTAGATGGGTGCGTTTTGTTGTTTTGTTAGGAATTTCAACAGTGAACGTTATTTTTCTGTTAATTGTTTCCTTTTTGGAAAACCTGTCCGATTTTGTTTGACAAAATTGGCCTTATTTATACCGATTTGTTGGTTTTGTTTTCTTTCTTTTTTTCTTCTTTTTTTCTCGTAAATATCAAAATTGATTTATGGGGAAACATTGGAAAGAAAAGTGAATTCGTAGAAAAGAGAATGTCGTTTTTCAAGAGATTTTAGAACTAATTTGTGAAAAGATTTGTTTGCAAACAATTATCTCGTTTGCCAATGGAACTTGGACAGGATTCAAACACAATTTTCAAAGATGAGATCATTTGGACCCATTAGTGAAGGAAACGACCCAATGGTAGAATTGTCTTTTTGTGACTATGTGCCGATTCAATCTCAACTCGTCAAACTGACGCCGAGCTGTGCTTCGAAATCAAGTCTTTCCCGGCCAAAACATTTTGTACATTCTGAATAATAATAAAGACATTAAATTCATGCAAACAAGCTTAATGACTCCGACTGAACAATGAACTTCGAACCAGACGTTTCCACCCTCCAAAAATTACAACCGATCTGCACCGACTTGCCCGTATATTTCCAAAGTCAACCTCACTAGGCGAAGCTCACAAATCACTCGTCATGGGAGAATTTCCCAAAAGAAAAGCCCTGAAACCTTACTCCATCATTAGAAGATTGATTTCCACAGCTATAATAAACTCCGTAGACTTGAGGTTGGCAAGTGGGGGTTGACTTCGTATTGGAGAGAGGCTCTGTGAAGAATTTCATTTTTTCCCCCCCGTCAGACGGTGACTCGGGGTCCCTGGTCGTTTATGCGTTGAATTCACAAGACGCCGGCTCAATGAATCTTCCACACTAGTGGCAGGTAATTTCGCCACATCCAAGATTTGTGATTGGAATTTCTCATTTTTGACTCTCCTTGCTGAAGTGACCCCCCCCCCCCCACGGTCCCCTTGATTGGGGTGTCTCGAGCGAGAGCTAAATGGACGGTTTAGATGGCAAATATCGGTCGTGTTTATATTTTTAGTGGTCTGTGTTTGTTGAAAGGAAGACCCAGATTATGTTGCGTTTGCAATATTGAAATTAAACCCAACACAAAAATGAGACAAAACAGTCGTTGGAAGGCAGTGATCGTTGGAAGGCTGTGTGGAAGAATCCACCGCCTGGGGCTTGGGGTATCACCAGCATGGTTATCTTCAAAAGAATTACAAGAAAACGAAATTGCATCAATCCATATTTACTTAATGAAAATCAAATTAGATGTCACTCTATTTATTTAAGATAGAACCCAGGAGAACGTTTCCTCGTGTCTCTTCCTCGGGGTGGATTGCAGTCTAAGAGAAAAATCAAACTGTGGTCGAAAAAAAACACAATTTCTCAAAAAATCCAAAATATGTCTAGAATATTCTCAGCATGGAGTTCAGATTCTTCCCTTTTCCTTCCAGCCGGTGGTGGTTGTCTTACCAGTGGATGCGCAACTGCCAGAGCCGGCAAGACAGTCAAAAGCTTTGTTTTGTGTCATCCCAGTTACGTCATTGGAGAAAATCTCGTCTAATAAGAAACGGGCCGGATTTACACAACATAAGCCTGGTCATTAAACGTCACATTCCATTCTATTAGACACTCTTTGAAGGGTCCGGCAGTGTCATTTCCTTTATTAATTAAGTTAAACTCCTCTGTAAACCACCGAAGAACACATTTTTTTCTTAGACCCATTTATAGTAAGACGCACCGCGCCAATGCAAGTGACCCCCGTTTATCGTTAACAGTTGGAACAATAGAGTTAAGACGCTGCAAATGTTTTTTTGTCCTGGTATTGTGGGACAGGATGGTATAGGAAAGATCAAAGTTTGAATTCATATGTCTTTTACTCAGTTCTTAGTTTTCTGAAGTTCGTAAAAAACACGGTACTATTTAAATGAATACAACAATACAAGTCACTTACGCGTCGAACAAAAAATTTTTTTGACAACTTTTTAAAATAGAAATGTGTGTATTGTATTTGTTTTCTGACGTGCCTCTGTATCTGTGAAACTTGTTAGCGAAAGTAACATGTTACCCAAAATGGTGCAAAAGTATGACCTGGGAATTGTCATGAAAATAATTCTAATTAACTCCTCACATTGTGTGACACTAACTTCGTCCAACAATTTTGCTTAAAATTTAACAATGCGAACGTCTGTCTTTTGCAGATATTTTCTTATGGTTCGCGGTGTGGCGTTTTACACTAAAAAGCATGGCCCCTAAAACCATTGGCAGTATATGTTGCCATCCACCGCAAACCAAGGCTTTTTCCCGGCAAGAGAGACGCGCTCAGCCCGCCCAAACAAGTTTTACGATCGGATTTTACAACCGTCTCGCCATTTTATGGGCCAACATATGGCCAAAAAGAGGAATTTTCGGCAAAGACCAAAGGGGAGGGAGTGAGAGACCGGAGAGGGTGCATTGACAGGGGCAAGCATGTACCCTGATATTCCCCGCGTTAGGAACCAATGAGCAGCGTATGAAAATACACCTACATGATCGGTTGGAACGCGAGGCACGAAATCACGTCCATTGAGAGTGACTTGGGAGAATCTGTGGGCTTATTTGCACAATGTTCCTTTATACTCGACAGTGTAGTTAATATTAACAGGATGGCTGTAGATAATGCCGTGTTGTTATTGGAGAGGCTGTGAAGTGTCCGATTGAATGTTAGTGGGTTTTTTTATACTGATCAAAATACTCAATTCAGTAACCATTTGAACTTCTTTATAACATCACGAATATTCACTGAATCTTTACCGTAATGTTAGAGTAATTGATAGCCATAAAACAAATATTATATTGTTGTAATTTTTAATGACTGCAACGATTCTAAACGATTATGCAATTGTGATAGCTTTTCTTTCCTCCCCGCTTAAACCGACTTCACACCATCGTGACGAACTATAATCTCAAAGTTCTGGAGAAATATTGACAGAAGTTTTAAAATAATTGTTTGAATATCAATAAGGGGAATGCCGAAACCTTACTCATTGTAATTCGTAAAACAGATCCGTACAAACCATTTTTGTTTTTTGGTTTGTTTTGTTTTGTTTTGTTTGTTTGGTTTTTGGGGTGGGTTTTTTAGATATGAACTTGGTAATATGAAATGAACCACTAAGAACATTCTAGGAGAACATTAATTTTATAATTTTGCAGGTATTCATAAAGCCGAGATGTAGCAAAAAACTGGAGTGTTCAATTGACACCATGTGTTTTGTTATATATAGATATTTTTTAAATATCAAAATTTACACCAAAGGATGTAAATAACACTAATTTCTGCAAACACATTTACATTGGTGTAATTTTAACACCTTATGATGTTAATGTTGACTCTTTGTTCGGTACCATGTGACAACACCCTGGGTGTAAATTTAACACCCCGGTTTTTGCTGTGCACGAAGCGGGTACATGAAAAAGTCCCTCACATTGATGATACAGGACAATATTGCCACTCAACTCAAATAGTGGAACCATGGAGTAAGATGCGAACCCGTCACGGTCCAACGTACACGAGAAACCGCAATGAGCGAAACATTGCACCACTTATTTGTATAAAGATAACAATAACTTAATTCATTATCTTCTTGTGAACCTCGGTACAGTAAAATTTGACTTGAGTCCGATGCTAGCCAGCTGGTGCAGCCAGCCAGTCTCGCGGCGGTGTCAGCGCTCATCTGGACAGTATGGCTAGTCAGGTATTTCTCGGTCTCTGTCCACCTGAAGATAGCGCAACAACGGCATTTGCCGTGTCATTAAGCGGCAGGGTTGTACGCAATGTTGATATTGGCGTAGAAAGTGAAATCAAAGATTATCTAAAGGTTGAGACGTGATTTAGCCACCGTTAACCTAAATATATTTACTTAAATCGAGATAACTGGTGAAAGGAAAAGTACGCAAAATAATTGTTAAACTAGTAATATTTTTGATACTTTGATCAACCTATACTCTTAGTAATGAGTCTTAGTGTACGCATTGGCAAGAGTAAAGTAAACAGATCAAACTATTTGTTTGTTACAGACTACATTGTGTTGCTTTCTTGGATGGGAAATAATCAAAATGGTCGCATCATCAAGAAACCTGTCACGAAACTATCACTTTATCTTAAAAGTTAGATGAAAAGTGCAAAATTCATTCACAGCGTCTTCAGAAAATGGTGCATTGCGAGGTTAAGCTTCAGTTCATTGGCATAATTATTATTACAGCGTATGACAATACAATCTTGCAGCTATTGTAGTTCTCTCAACGTTGAA
>CM021534.1:19490606-19509361 GCA_010994315.2 Pisaster ochraceus
ATCAACACTTGCGTATACTCAGGGATTAAACACATTAAAGGGTTACATTACAAACAGAAATGTTTAATGTCTTTGCTTGATCGGAGTAACGAAAGTAAACAACTCAATAATTTGATTTACTTGATAATGTTTTTAATTAAATATTATATAACAATTATCTAACATTATCTTAAGTAATGATTTGATAACAAGATGTTGATCTATTAGTGTGAGAAAATAGCCGCCGGGCCACTCCCATCATGACGTCATGAGTTTTGTCTTTATTTGTCTGTACTTTCTACACACACAAAACGTGCAAACTTGATATAGTAGTAAGAAAACAAAATAATACATAAAAAGCACACATACTGTTTTAATGAAACGATTGTCAACAGATTATCCAGTAGCCCTGGCCGAACAGTTATTTAAATTTAATGTTCAAGCTTTTGTGAGCTAATTTGTTTTGTATGTACCAAACACTGAATTTATTCACTACATTAAAAAATTCACAATGAGAGCACACGATTGGGTGGAGAGATTCAAATCAAATTGTGTCCTCAAACATAACTTGCTGAAGTCTGAATATTCATCACTTTAACCCCATGAATCAACCAATCAGACCTCGGTTTTTGGTTTGTTTGGAAGAACACAAAGAAGTTCCTACAGTAATTGATGTTTGACTTCGCTATGTGTTTTCTTTTTTACAAATATTATTGTTAATTTTGAGTCATTGTTGAGCAGAAATTTTAACTTAGATGGGAAATGAGCAATGCTTGAATGTAAAGCCAAGAATGTTAGAATACAACATTTGGTTTTTTGGGGGTAGATATTGATAAATTGTCAGTTTTATATATTATATATGACTACTTTATATTGGTAAGAATGCTAAAGTATTTGTTATATGTCTATTACTAATTGCTGGCCACCGTTAAAACAAATCGAGGTATTGATGTTATGACACCGAATCGCCCAATGGAGGTAGATTTCATATAAGCCTAATAACTCCCTGTTCTATCATTCTGATCTTGAAACCGGTCGAGAGCAAATCACCACTCAGAAAAAATGGCTTCATGTAAAAAAATATATAGTATAAACTCATTGTATTTAAATGATTGTAAAAACAAAAACAAAAAAATTACTGGTCTTATACTCCATCTCCCTCTACTCGATTAAAGATGTTGTGATGGAATAGTTCCCAATCAGCCCGTAGACACGTTTGATGCAGTTTGGTAATTAACTACGCGCAACGGTACTAAACATTGCCAAACTACGTTTGTTTTCAGTCTTAATCAATACATTAGAGTTTTGTTATTTGTAACATTGATGTATATAGTAATTGCTAAACAGGGATTCCTGTATGTTATAACAACATAAATAGTTTTGCATCGATATAGTGGAGTTCCTATCCTTGATCCAAAACTCAGGCATTTCTATTTTAATGTAGTGATAGGTGAACATACATAATGTTAAAGTACAGTAAATAAGCAGCACGAGTCTTTAGAAAAAGTCCTCATCACATCTACGTCATAGTGACGTAGATGTAACGTAGATGACTATTTTAAATAAGTTCTCCGAATCCCCCATGTCACATTAGTAATTGATGACGTGGATGGTGATGTAATGCTACAGTCATATCACACCCTTGTTGCTGGTGGTGATGGTGAAGATGGCGATGAAGATGCGGCTGGTGATGGTGTAGATGATGCGGTCCTCCAGCATGCTGCAACATCTGATGGCCACGCCCATCAAAGTCCTCCCTCAGCCTCATCTTCTTCAGTTTCATCCTCCTGTTCTGAAACCAAATCTTAATCTGCCTCTCGCTGAGGCTGAGTGACCGGGAGATGTAGGTCCTCCTGTCCCGGGTGAGGTACATGTTGAATAAGAACTCCTTCTCGAGCTCGTAGGTCTGGTACTTGGTGTACGGGCGTCGCTTCTTACGAGGAGGGCGAATGGCGGGTACTGTGGGGGCTTCCGAGTCGATACTCGGCGGGCGAAGGTCTGCTGGAGACTGGACCGTCATCCACCTACACGGTGCCTTGTCGTGGCTGCTGTTATTGCTCTCGATGTTGTTGTTTTTGTTGTTGTTGATGTTGTTGCTGTTGGTGTTGTTGTTGTTGTTATTATTATTATTGTCATTGCAGCTTAACCTTGACGGCGACATTCCATCTGAAATAACAGAAAATCGACAACACAATTTAGAGTCAGCCCTGTTTGTATTTGCTTGAACCTGCTACACAACATCGAGATAAATTCAAGTATATTGATTTTATTTGCGAAACTGAGATGAATTTCCCCTTCCTGAAAGGAGTTTTCAAACGAAGCAAACGCTTAGTGGTTCAGTAATTCATGGGCATTTGCTGAAAATTACCAAATTTATTCGCGGCCATAGGAATGTTCCCCAGTACAGTTGAAAAACCTAACCATAATAATGGAGGCAGTGCAAATAGGTGATTGAGAAAACTCAGTTGTTTACAAATCATGTAAAGCCTCTTCAAAACAAACCAACTCTAAATGAAAAAGATAACATTCTAAGGAGGTAAAGTATAATTTGACAGCCACGATGTCACCCGAATCTAACATCAAACATTGTGCGATTCATGATACGTGCTTCAACATTCGATAGCGCCCTCTATAAAATGAAACTGTCATCAGTGTACTTCATAGCCTTCGTACACTTCACAATGAAATAAATATACGATTTCTTGAAAGTATCTACAATAGTAAGTAATGAATGATAATATAAACAAGTGTTCGGATCCTTCAGAGAGGACGTTCGGATACTCAGCGGAGAACCCCCCCCCCCCCGTTTCTCCATCTGTGCTGATATGGGAAAGTAGCCAACGTAACCAGTAGCTGAAGCTTCGCTCGTTTCGGCAAATTAGGCGAATAAAAACATATTAGTAAGAACCTTTGGTACTATAAGAAAACAACAGGGTTTTTTTTACTGACAGTTTCTTCAAATTCCATCCTTCTCTCCTCAGACAAAAGCATAAAAAGTGCAATCCCCGTCACCCTACGGCTTTTCAACTCAATTATACAGCAGTAAACACAAATTAAAATTATAGTTTTGTTACATAATTTGTGTTTCATCCATAAAGAAGAAAGGGACGTCGGCCGCGAGTTTGAGACTTTTACCAGAATGAGCCAATAAATCCGAAGGGCACAACGCGGCTGAAGACAGGTGAGGAGGTCGTAAATGCCCGCCCTCCTCTCGGCCGGAGGGGAACATCAAACGTCCCGCCGGTCGCTGAGGTAGATTTTGGGGAATGTCTGTCTTCATTTTCATAAAAACAGGACTCAAACTGAGAAGGAAATACATCCGAGTGTCTTGAGACGAACATGATTCTAGATCGTAGTGCACTGATGCCCAATTGCCACAATAAAGTCCATGTGATTCCAGGCATCGAGAAAAACGATATTTCTTTACCACATGTATAAACAAAAATTGGTCAATGTCCTGACGTTTAAACCCAGAGTCTTTATCGAAGACTAAAACTAATATTTAGCCTTCGAGAAAGATTAGTGTCGAAACGTTTGGCCATTAACTAATTTGTTTGTATTTAAACCACAGGTCGTTCTGGTTGGGAAGCAGTTTGAAACAGCTAAAAGAGCCTCGATTTCGATATTGGGCTAATATTAGCAGAGCCTGGTCCGATCTGCCCCGACACTTTTTGTCTTCAGATTTGAGCAATTAAATAAAATTCCGAAAAGTTGTAATACCAAGAAAGCAAAGAGTATGTTGAGAACATAATTGTATTCAACAAATCGTGAGAGTCGTTCTTAGAAATGCTTGTATTCTCATAGTAAACGTTAAGATTGTCTTGTTTGGGGAAAGGGGGTGTTAAAATAAGCAAAGATGTATCAATATTAACAGTTGATTTTGTCCTCAGTTGTAATGGATTACTCCTAACATTCTTTTATACAATTGTACACACGATGAGGCGAATATGCCGTATGCTAGCGCTGTTTGCAGCCGCAAGTGCTATATGCCTGAACATTTTGTTTGTATTTCTTCTGACATGATCTCATTTTCGTTTGAAAAAGCTGTCTGATATTTCTGTTGGGTGTCCTGGAAACATCGCTGTCCAGTGGTAATGAGACTCGCTGCAAGATTTCCAGAAATAACTTTGTTTTGATTAAGAAAACAACATGGAGGAATTCAAGCCTACTTCAGCGAACAGGCTAGTGCGCTCGATGTAACAATGAACCTCAAAATGAATCAATATTCGTGTCTAAAGTCTTATTTGGTAACTACTGAGGCAGCTCTAGTTATGCATGTGCAATGGAGGTATTCCTGACTTGCCAGTTTCCGTTTAGCTTGTTTAGTTTTCCCTACCGTGAGTACAAACGTGTCAGTAAATGCGTGGGTACTTTATAGCACATGGCGAGGGCTGCAAATATTGTTTCCTTGAAGAAAAAACTTTCTTTCCTTTTTTCATTCCAAAAAGTCGAGTTTTGTGAACTTAGTTTTTATAAAGTTAATTGGCGTGATCAAATTTTGTAACCGGGCGATATGACCACGTGGGACGTGTTGCCACTGCGGTACATTTGCGCACATTACAACTAAAAACGTATAACTTACATGAAACTAAGGGTCTTATTTGGAAACTGCAGGGGTAGCATTAATCGTGCATGTGAAATGGAATACTTTTACCGTCGCCACAAACCAAATAGAATATTTAAATTTTCCCAACATGGCTGCAAAAAGCTGGTCGGTAAATGTGGGTGCAGCACATGCTGCAAGACTTGATAGTATTGCTACCCATTGGTTACAGTTTTCTGTCTGGATCTTTTATCGAAATACGTAAATGAAATATCCATTAACAAAATCAAAGATTCGAATGAAATAGTTGTCAAACAAAAAGTCCGAGTTATTAAAATTGTTATGACACATCCATTTGGCAGGATTAAAGACTGTAATCGGAAAACGATAGTATTGAGAGAGAGAAATAGTGAATGTTTTCATGAACTTTTCTCAAACTTGACGTTAAACCGCCCCTTCATTTCAGCATTTCTTGTCCCACTACTTTGGGTCACTGCTCTTCGTTATCTTCTTAAGGAATGCCCGAGTCGCCACTTCAAGTTCTTTTCTGATTTCAAACTGATTTGATCAAACCATAAGACGAGTAGTTGAGGATTCGTTATGGAGAAACTCGTGTCAAGGGTCAGCAATTTGGGTTTTTTATTTTTCTCCAACGAAACATAACAACATTCCAAAGCTGAAGCTCCACTCTTTGGACTTCGTTTCCACTCTAATATGTTCCTGAAGATATATATGATGCTATATGCGTTCAGTGGAAACAATTATTACATTGAAGTGAATTTAGTTAAACAATAGCAACATAGCTACATTCACTTTATTTTCTTTCATATAAATAATAATAAATCATATCAGCTCGTAAAAGGGGTTGTTCCAATTACTACATGGCAATCCCGGCATGGAGACAAAAAATTAAAATACAATTTTGTCCCTTCATGCTATCGGCAAGTCTCCAGAAAAGTGAAGAAGACAAAAAAGGTGAAAAAAGATATGTCCGCAAATACCCCCCTCCCTCGTAACCTACTGCATACAGGGGCAGACATAGTTTGACAGTCCCGGTGCACCATTTGCCTTGCCCTTTCCTCTTGATGTCTGTTTAAGTTCGTTGTTTATCCAAACTTAAAAGGTAAGAACAGAATTATCGTTTCAATTAATTAATTTCAACAGAAACGGAAGTACCTAGACTTAAACTCGACGCGAAAAAATGGGACCGTAAAGTTAGTTGAAATCAAAATGAACCTGTCACTGTACTTATTTTTTTATATTTTTTTTATATTCTGCAATTGAGGAAAGGATGTTCATTAATGTGACATCCCCACCAACCGTAGGAACTTTACCTGGGCATGGTCTAAACCCAGACGCCTCTATTGAAAAAAATAGAAAATATTTCACTGTTGAGACCGAAGATGCTCTCATCGCACCGTAAAGCTGGGTCCATGGTCACTCTCTGTCCATGGGTTAATTAAGACAAGCCACAAGCAACGACCAAACGTCATAGATCAATCGGTACTACACGGATTAGTTAGCAACTTAAAGGCGCTCTGATCACCTCATTAATTATCTCAAGGCGTAGCGTAGCCCTACTTTACCCAGCCGAGTAGGTTTGTTACTTTCATCACCAATAACAAAACTTAATCTGATCAAGAGCCAGTGTGGTGTAAGACCTCGACGTTTCGATCAGTACAACTTGAATGTCTTCTAAGGTATTTTTATTCTACGGAAAATGTAATGTTAATTCATTCCTGCTATGTGAGGTACCGGGACGGTCTGATTGCGGACCCACTCATACAGATAAACTGAGCAGAGAGAGCATGAACCCTGATTAAAGTAGCCAGTTATTGTAGCCGATATTTGTCTTCCCAGGCCGTGCTTCATCAACGCATTCCTCTACCGCTCGAGCATTCTGAGACCATTAAGAAAAAACAGTTATCAAAATCTCCTTTCAAACAAACTTAGCATAAATAAAGGTTTCTGCCATGTAATTAGTTTGAGAAAGTATGATTTAAACGGTTTCAGTCATTTTCTGCCACTGTGTCTGTCATGTCCCCAGACTGCGATATTAATAATGAACTATACTGAAAAATACTGATTTGCATAGTACCATAAAGGGCCAGACTCGTTGTCCTTCCAGCCTCGGTCAGAAATATAAGATGGCTGGACAATGATGAAGGCCTCTCAAACTGTCTCACGAAATTTTCAGCATTTTGTATTGTCACAGCACACAACGACTATGTTTACTTTCAAAGTCATGAATAATGTCAAATGGAGAGCCAGCTTCATAAATAATTATTTTAAAGATAATCACTGCTTGTTAAAAAAAACATCCACTGAAATAAGTCTCAAGTTTTCATAGTGCTATATTTGTAGTATATATAAGCTTACCTCTATTCTTAAATTTAAAACTATTTATCTACTTTTTCGGTGAGATAAGATACGGTAAACCTCGGGGAAATGAAATCCATTTCAATTAATTCCCATCCCACTCGCCGTTTTCGAAAAAGTTAATCCAAACTTCAGCATCTTAAACAAAAAAACAATCTCAAGCTTCACGCACAAGCATTGCATTATGTGGCATGCTTTTACACCCCAAATATTTTCGAAACCGTATACCATTATCTCTAGAAACGGAAGTTTGACTTTCAATAATAAGGTCGTCAATCATGTTCCAATTGAGGACGCCGTGTATCGCTCCGATCGACGGGGTGGGGCCCAAGCCACTATAGGCACCCATGTCACGTTGGCGATCACCGCACATCATTCACGAAAATCGAGTGAGACTCAATTCAGAGAAGCCACGGCTTAGCCAGACAAATTAGTTTACAACACGAATTACGAAAATAAAGTAAGCTTGTAGAGATTCCCAGTTCATTTTTATAGAATTCATGATGAAGCAATGTTCTTTGTTAAAATTGGAGCGATTCTAATAAAACATCCATTTTTGAAAGCTTTGGGACATCAGCATCCTCCCATTACTAATTACTTGTTTCCAGAAAACTTTCCATGTCTAACTCCAAAACTCCATACACGAATGGGCAGCTTTTATATTCAGTCAAGACTTTCACTGTGTGGTTAAATTAAGACTCCGCAAACGCCATCTTAAGTTACATCCTATAATGGTCATAAAGGGTTTGATTTAACTTCAGGAACTTGTTGACAAACTCGACCGATGTTTTAACGACATAATTTAATAGTGCTGTTTCCCTAAAATCAGAAAGTTGGAGCTATAGTTTCGCTAAACTAAAATTATATTTTAGTATCCTAAATACATTTTTTAACGAGTGGTACACGCCGATGTCAAACAACATTGATCTAGGCCTACCCAATCTATTCGATCTCACATACTGATGTAGTGGAAGGCAGTATTGAATGCTCGTTGCATGTAATAATTGGTGCAGCATTTGGTGCTTAGTGTTCACAATGTGTTTTCACATCAACACAAATTAAATTCACAATTAAATTTAACATTTCACTGATCACAGATAATGCGTGTGCTATTTTTTAACTTGTATTTATCCATTTTATAAAATACTTGTGCGTAAAAGCTTTGGAAGATAAAGACATCTTAGGCTTTAAATAGTGACCGCATCGAATACAAGCAAGACTTACGAGCCCCCGTCCTGGTTCAAAGACCGTGGCACCACCGAGAGGACTGGGGGCAAATACAGCCAAACGACTGCATGGGTTCAAAGCCATGCGCGGTGATAAACCAAACAACCTTCAATCTCACGTGTTTATTTTCCTTTTTCCCCGCTAAACTCTAGTTGAAGTTACAGAACTCTCTTGAATATGAAGGTTTCCTCAATTTAGATTAGTGTATTTTTATGCGAGAATGTTTGTTTGAACACCCAATTGTGGGAATGGATAATTAATACAGCATTTTGCTTTGGAGTACCCATCCATTCCACCATCTAGTTCTTAACATGCCAGATCACTATTTAAGAAAGAAAATAAACCTAAAGGGTAAATGTATGAAACATTCTCAGTTTTTTTGAATAAAACGTTCTTTCGCATCCTCTGGTTTGTAAAAAAAAACCACCAACCTGTGAAAAATTCATCACCAACAATAGTTTATGGTTGGATTTTGTGCACGTTATTTTGAGTTTGTTTCAATTGACAGATCGAAATGAGAAGCGAGTTTTACGGGCGACATTTTGTTTTCTCATGCATTCGAAGACAGAAAGATTTCTTAGGACATTTCGCTGATATGAAGTTCATTCAAACTTCAAGAAGTACGCTTTCTTATTTAAAAAAATCGTCAATAAATTGTTTTGATTAAAACCGTATCTTGTATCATGAATGAATGGTATAGAGAGCCTGTCACTTTTTGTTCTCTTGCCATGTAAAAAATATAGTATATGATGCGAATTATGCAAGATATTATTGAAGATGGTGATATTTTTGACGGCAACATCTTACGGAGTATTGTTGCCAAGCGCATCTTAAAAGAAAAAAAAACTCTCTAATTCAAAGTGAAGTCTGAAAGGTATTATACAAGATTGGTAAGGATAACAACATAATTGTTTCATTTTAGTATGAAAGCTTACTGATTATGAAGTTCGTAGTTGAACAGTTGTTTTTCTGTGAAATATTTCCCTCTGCAATAAAGTTATATTCAAGGAAACTGTATCTGAAAACCTAAAAAATATACGCAACAGTTGATAGCGGTTGTTACAACCAAAATTAAGGACAATGTGTTCATGCTGACAATTGTGCAATTGGTTTTTTCATTATTTTCTCCTGACTCACTCATTAGATTTAGCCCAATTTTTTACAAGTTTGACATTTCATTCATATTGTTGATCACACAAAACATGAACACTGTCTGCGACTATTTTGTCAGTGCTTCCAATCTTGTATAAAAAATACCTTTAAATCGAAGATTAAAAAAGGTTTTGTAACTGGTACTGCGTTCTTCATAACGCCTGCATTATTGGATTCAACGCCGCAACTTGACAATAGTCATACGATGATAGTTTTATTGAAGTTCTCTCGTAACGTTGTAAAGCTAAACCACCTACGGGTCATTTTGGATGTCAAGTTCAAAGGTCAGTCCGTGATATATAGAATGAAAACAGATCTTATCAGTCCAAAAATCTTCTGACGTATCTAGGTTGTAAAGTCAGGAAAAGTTAGCCTTTACTTGAGAACAGTGGGAAGGAATTAACATAGAAGCTTCTCGCGGACGGTTTAACGGTCAATCTTAAAAACAAAAATTAAGTTTGAATTTCTCAAAAGTTCAAGTAGAAATTCAAAAACTACCAAGATTAATGTTAAAACAAGATGCAACTTTCATTATATCTATGCATCAGAATGAACTCCATTTTGTTTTGTTTTGTTGACTTTTATCCGACGAACTAACTGTTCCTTCTTGATTAGACCATACATAAGTGGTTTACTTTTTATCTTCCTTTTGGGTTTTTTTTTTTGGGGGGGGGTTTCTTCTTCCTCTACTTCTGGTTTTGTCAAACATTCTGACTTCTCTTATCAAAGTTTAAGGAATATCAACCAAATACGAAATACAATTTTACAATTTTACAATATGGTTTTTGTTCAGCACATTAAAAGCATAATGTAACCTCCACAAAACTTAATGTTTGAGAAAATCTAACATTCTGCCAGTCTTTACGAAACACGGTTTCTTGATAAAGTTTTATATTGGCTAGTGTTAGTAAAAGGAAGTGTTAAAATTAAACTGCCGTTGCCAAAACATTTATTAGACGGGGTATGAATTCTTCATGGAATAATTTACTAGTAAACGTTTTACTTTTCTTTAGTTTAGGTGTATCTCTCGGATCTTTATTTCATACAAGTATACCGAGTTTTTGTTGTATCTGTGGGAAAGTTGAAGAAATAATCAAATCTTTCTTGAGTTTCTAGAGGTTGCTTTTGGCAGTGTACACACTAAAGTGGGAGTATCATGCCAAAAGTTGGAAGTCACTTACCATTGTCTTTGCATGAGTGAAGAAGACAATCTTGTGCTGATGTATGCAGTTTCTCAGACTCCGGGAAGGTCCCGTGAGTTTGCGGCTTCATCTGGCCCTGTTGAGACCCCGGCTCGCCCTCCTGGAGCACGGCGCAGGAACTCTGCAGTCCCCCGCTGGTGTTGTTACAACCCTGCTGGTTAAAGTTCACGGGGAAAGTTAGTTCCGCACCGGGTTTCTCGACTGGGTACGACCAAGGAGTAAAGTTCGTCTCGGGGTTGCCTCCTTGCAACCCTAACCCTCCGTTTACCCCTCCTCCTCCTCGGTTGTTGGTGAAATCACACCCTGGTGGATTATGGTAGGATAACCCACCCATCAAGCTAAAATAATTACCGTTTTGTGGCAGTGGAAATGGGCTATTACTACCGGGTGTTATGTTGTCATACAAAGAGGCAATCGGTCCAAACGTCCTGCCTGGTTGCAAACCTTCCGATTGAGAATGGCATGTGTCATATTGCATATTGATCGCAGTCATACGAGTTTGCTCCAAGGTAAAGTTATAAAATAAACTCCAGTCGTCAAAATTTGATGACTCTATTTTCCTGCCTACGAAATAAATATTTTACTGCCGGTTTATCATCAGTAGTTCAAAGCAACTGCAGTAATGAGTGGACAAGGTCGCTTCCGATCAAGCAACAAACGTCGTCAACTTATTCAGTAATCAACTACTTTCGAAAAACTTCATAAAAATCAGTAAAACTTTTGAAGTAATTTCAAGCAAAAGAACGCGTGTGATGTTAGTACCGAAATCCTGTTCGAGTTTATAGACGACTTCTGTTTAAGTGTCCCCCAGGACACGTGATAGTTATTATCCAATCAAGAATGACAAGGGGATGGACAGTGGTTAATGGTGTCCGAAGTGTATTACGTGATGTGGGCAGCGGGTCAGCCCATTCGATTACGTATCAATTACGGGCATAAAACCCCCAGTGTTTTGACGAGGTGCTGGTGCGGGTACTCTGAAGTCTCCATAAAGTACATCTGAATGGTCTTGAGAGGGGACATTGTTGTTTTAATTTGATTACAAGATGGGTAGTTCAGAGTGTGTTTGAATAACTTTACCTGTGTAAACTGCTGGGTCCACTCTGTTTAACCACACGGCGTGAGCGTGTATGGACGTCTGGAAACTGGACTTGATCATGTTTTGTTTCGGAAAGATTGCTTTCCCTTTAACCTTTCAGAAAGACTTGGTGGACAGGGTCGAAACGTGAGACCTCTACCAATTTTTGAAAATTAGAAAGTTACACTTTTTATTTAAACATGTGCGATGTGCGACAATTCACAAGAGCGTGCTTTATGACGGTAACATATCTTGCTTTGTTTCAGTGAACTTTACTGCCTTGCAAAGCATGAAATATTGGATTAAAACAAAATAATTATTATCAAAGATTTCAAACAGATCTGTTTCTCAGAACAATTGACACAAACCTAGTGAGGTAACCTCCCCTACCACCACCACTACCACCACAACCTGCATTTTTCTAAATTTATCGATAACAAATGACTCTCAGAAAAACAAGACGGTACTCCTTTTGTGGATTGAGTTTTGGAAATTGAATTTGTAATGCATGAGTTCATCCAGTCAAGTGATTATTAATTGAGAACTAATTAATGATGTCATTATGTTGTCCTCAGCACCAGTCATGCAGCAGGTGCAGCGTCAGTCCTTGGGTACCGCTACCTGCCAAGCAAATTTGAAGGGGAAAATATTATAATAATAAATGTTGATGTAATATTATGATGGCATCATAGAACACGTTCAGTAAACGGAGTTCTGCGAGTATCACGGTGTCCAACTGAATTAATGCAAAATTAAATTGTGCCAAACAAAATTATCCTCCATAGTAATGAAGAACTTGTCCATACCTAATTTCAAGAAAAATTTATGCTCACATAATTGCTGCTTTGAGAATATTGTCTGGTAATTTGTTCCGGTAATTTGTTTCAATATAGTTATGATATTAGGATTTTCGTTTTTGTTTTGTTTTGGTTTGTTTGTTTTTTGTTTGTTTTGGGTTTTTTTTTTTTTAAATAAACTATTAGACTATCTCTGTTTTCGGTCTTTTTTTTATTTATTTGTTTTATTTTTTTATTAATTTTATTTGTTTGTTTGGGTTTGTTCGTGCCTTTCGTCGCCATACCTTCGTCTCTCCATGTATGGTCTTTACATGATTGCCCACATGCCGTGGAAGAAGTAAACCCGTTCTCTCTCGTCATCCAGGAGTCCTCGGACTACGGAACCACTGCAACAAAATAAACACAGACAATTCACTAATTATTTGCACGTTCTAATATCTAAAATGATTAACAAGTCTTTTTTTTATCTGTGAATGTAAGGATGGGATTTCATATCGCCATTGTTAACTTTGATTCCCTCAAAGTAATGACAATTCAGGTCATGCTCTTGAAAAATCCTGCGTTACAATTTTCTATTTGTCGAACATGAATTGTTGATTTTGGGAACAAAAATTTTCATCTGGGAGCTAAGAGAGATTTGAAAATAAAGCAAAGTCAAAACAGCTCAAACTAACAAAACAAGTTACTGTATTTGCTTATATAAATTAGAGGTAAGGTGTCAGATAAAAGTACAGGGCAAGTCACTTCCTTTGAAGTCTTAATTTAGAACAGATGACTGTAAACGGGAGCAGAAGACCAACAGCAAGCTGTTGGAAGTTAGCTTTCCTTAGAAGCAATAAACACAGAAACGCGGTCAGTAAAACTCGGTATTTGCAGTTTCTTGGAGATCAAAGA
Source organism: Pisaster ochraceus (assembly GCA_010994315.2). NCBI lineage: Eukaryota > Metazoa > Echinodermata > Asteroidea > Forcipulatida > Asteriidae > Pisaster > Pisaster ochraceus. Next base: position 19,503,858 of record CM021534.1, read on the forward strand.
CCGGCGATGGAACCAGAGCATTTACGACCATTTCACCGAACAGACCTCACAGTATCGGCCGCAAATCAAAGGCTTCCGAAGGTCTCGATACCGCTCGACCCACGGTCCAGACCTCGGTAAGAGAACCGGCTCAAAAAGAACACAGTAGAGGCTGGTGGATTTTTATGATCGGAAATTGGGTCAAATCATGTAAATTTGTCTCAAGAAAAGTCGGTTACTGGATGGGATTGGAGATGTATGAAACAACAACATAATCAATTGGAATGAGATGTACTTTTCCAAAAACGAAACGCTGAGCATCCTCTTCAAATTTTTGACCCCATCAGCTACACTTATTTTATGATTCTGAAGGAGGATTATTGTCAACAGAACTGGGTACCATCCCTAAACATAGTAATAATAATACAGGGCACTCATGGCGCTCTACAAAGAATACAGCACCTCATGGCAAACAACAACATAATTCAACAAAAAGAAACAAAAAATGGAATCTCCAACCCGCCCTCCACCTTAACATCATCATGGTCAGCATCTATCGACCACGGTCGACCACACTCTGCTCTATGGCTACACCGTGGGGCTATAGTGTTATACCACCCTGGTTTGTCCTGTCAGGTATTCCAACCTGAGTATGGGGGTCGATGCCTACTTCCTGCTGGACATGCTAACCTTTAGAGTAAGACCTCAGATGGTAACTGGCACTTAATCCGGAAGGAGTGTCCTCCTTTACACCCAGACCCAATTCCCCCATCCCAGACTCACATCCCCATCTTAAATGGATTAACCGAAGAATCTAGTGAACATTAATGAGATAAATACTGTATGTTCCTCTCTGACCCATCCACATCCCAAACATCTTTTGAACACAAACATAACACTGTAGGAACTTTGTATCTGCAAAATAACCCAACAACTATCTGTTGAATCGTCTTCCAGTCCTCCCAGGTCGCCCATTTCTCACCTTCTTTGTCAAATTGCCCCCACCGGCAGCTTCTCCACATCCACAGATACCTACTTAAACGTCTTATTAACGACCCGGTCAAACTACTAAGGACATCGTCTTATACGATGCCTTCCCTTCTTCTTTAGATGTTCCCGCTACCGGCAGTTGGGAGCATGTGTTGACCATGAATCAGTCACAGCAATCCGGTACAGCAGTTGAGTAATTATGATGCACGAATGTTACAGTACCTCCTTGGATTTATACTATCGGATGCTGACTGAAAATTCTTAGAGACCCGAGTCTGGTATAAATGTACAAAACAATCCGAAACATATAATGTACATTCAGTTTGCGGGTAAACACCATGTGTATATACTTTGTTACATTGCTCTTTGAGAATTTTGTCTTATTCTACTGTCGCGAGACAAGTTCTAAAGAACAAATCTACGCAGCAAAGTATACATACACACATGGTGTTACCGCAAACTGAATTTACATTGAAACCTCACTATGAATGCCTCAAAAACCATAATTTGAAACATAGTTTTCAAAATGTTGTTGTCTTCGAAGAAAATCTTCAAAATATTGTGATTCAGATGTTGTTCCCAAATAAGCACAAAGATTAAATCACACATCCTAATTTTGTAAAAGAAACACACAATCGTACACACACACATCTTAATGATTTCAGTGGTTGTTTCTGCTTTAAAAAACACACAAAATAACACCGCTAAATCACGCGTCTGATCACTTATTCGATTCTGAATTTAGTCGTTGGTGGCGCCCTGTATGACGCTCCACTGTGTTGTCAGATCTCGCGCAGCAACTCGTGATGATCGCTATCTGCCGTTCGCATCATCTCACGTTCGACGTAGTTCAACAAAAATACGGAAGAGACGTAGATAATCAACTCCAATTGCATTAAATGCTGTTCATGGGGAAACTGTAGTATTATGTGTTCGTTTAAAGGGAGAGTAGACTTTTGGTAATTACTCCAAAAGTTAATGACCATAAATCCTAACTTGGTAAGAAGCACTGCAGCCGTATTGATAAAGTATAACATTTTGAGAAATAATTCCCTTCAACGGACTGGGGTTTTAGAGAGAGGGGTTTAAAAACATTTCAATTTATGAAATGTTTCTCAGATTGTGTATTCCAATTACGGATTATTCTTCCTGTGTGGGAATAACCGCTCCAGATTTTTAGTGATATCTCAAAAACGCTACCACTTTTTGGAATAAAACTTTCACAGGTTAGTTTTATTGTATGTATCTACACTTATATAAGAATTAAGACAATCGAACGGTTTCATAAACAAAATGTATACTTTTCCTTTAGGTCACCCGGTACAATATGTTTCTTATTTCATGCAATAAGAAACTTGAGAATGTTGAAGCTCAATCGATCATCAGAGTCACAAACAAATAGTGAAAATGAAATATAAATATATGTTTACAAACATTGGGTTTTGGAATCGCGAGTTAAAACTATGTCTTTACTCATTTCGCTGATGTATCTACATGTATATCGTTTCAAGCGAGTAATCCACCATGACCATTTCTGTGCAGATCTGTTTATTTATTTATTTATTTTTATTTTTATTACCTTCATTGCACAAAATACATAAAAAATGACATCGGTGCAAAAGGGAAACCCCGAACAGTCACACAGGCCCACTAAATGGGGACCCTTGTTCACACCGAAAGACAAGGGACAAGCACAACTACAAGCAAACAATTTCGGTCTTTCGTTTGTTGTTTTGTTTTTTTCTGGCATCATTCCTGGTTCTAACCGTTCTTTAAAAAAAATGTAAGAATGAAGATTTGTAAATTCAGACCTTGTAAATCAAGATAATAATATAAAATAATTGTATGAAAACGATTTACTTTACCTGAGAAAAATTAGTTTTTAGTATATACGGTCGCGTTTTCGAAAAAAGAATTTGGCATAATAACCCACTTTTCTCTTTTTCGGATTTGTTTTTTTTTTAATACATATTTTTAGGATGATGAGAACGAGTATCAAAGTTGTTTTTATGTTAGTGTAGATACTAGAAAGCCCTAACAACAACAGAATCACCAACAAGCCTCGCCTTCAAATGAGGTGTCACCACTATGAGAATAATTTTATATAATTGTCGAAAAGAATCAAGACTCAACACATGCCAGACCCCCATCTGACTTCAAACCCACCAAATACATAAAAAAAAATATCTCAATTTATGAGCAACAAATAACTCAGATTTTCTGGGGTAAACAGGCAGCGAACACACCCCTTGTACCCACACCAAAACACCGTATTGGCATTTACCAGAATGCCGCAACGTCAATAAATAAACACCCGGTCATCGGGGAAGGAATTATTACACTCGTATTATTTTCTTGGAAGAAAGATGGAGGGACGTCGACAGGGTGGATGTCGAGTCAAGGTCGTCTTACAAAACCTCTTTGAATTTTGGACAACTTTACACCCCCTCAGGGGGTGTATTGTAAATGGGAGGTCACAGTGCTTAACTTTAGCAATTTTTGGTGGTAACAGAAAGAATGAAACACCGGATTACTCTCGTCTTTGAAATAAATTTTATTAACATCTTGACCTCGGTGCAGTTGTATCAAATTGCTGGACAAGACAGTCTGAGTTTTGAGCAGAAATGTTTGAAAATGAACAGTTTAGCGGACAACTGTGTGGATTGCTTTGTTTTTGTTTTTCAAGGGGAAAGCAGTTTCTAATGATGTTTCTGAAGAGTTTGACAATAACACCCCAAATACATGTATTTTTGAATGACAAAATCAGAAAAAGAAACAATTTACCTTTAGGCCTATAGTGGTTGTACTTTCATTCTCTCTGTTATACAAAAACAACATTTGAGAATAATCATAAAACATGGATCACAGACAATCTTCAGTTCACTGAACTATTACAGTGTGTATTTTAAGTAACCTGCCTTTTTATGTTTCCACTGTTAAATTTTTTATTGTTTTTTTATACTTATTTTTTTCTATGTTTTTTCAGCGTTTATTGTTGTATTTTCTTTTAAGTAAAAGATCAAAGAATTTTCCAGACACGGACAATAAAGTTTTATTGTAATATTTGTTATTTTTACCAAAAGGACCATTCAGAGAACAACAGCAAAACATTTGACAATCTGTTCTCATAGACGGAGTTTCTTTCTGAACAAGAATGGTGGTTATTTAGACTATATACGAATATAAACAAAATACCCGTTGATGATTGTCCACAACAGATGCAGTAAGGTGTCTGATCATTGTCTTTTTTTCCCAGAACAATATTAAGGTTAGATATGGTTCGTAGCAGTAATTTGCATTTTACAATTTGTTATTATTATTAGTATTTGTATTTTAATTTATTTTTTGCAAATTAAAAGAAGACAAACAATTGCCGAAATAAATGGTTATTCAGGAAGCATAGACCCTATGTATAAAGAATGGTTTGAGAATTGAAGCGATCCGTTTTGTAACATCACTAACAACTTCGCTATGGTCGTGTGGAAAAGCATTGCTGTTGTTTTTCCAAGCTAATCGTAATAATATGTGTGTTTTTTACTTTAGAATAACCAGCATTTGAGTTATTGTTAGTACACAAGGGTAACAAGTTACCAAAATTTAGATATATTTGTCCAGTTGTACGAATTTCGTTGGAGAATACCGACCCCTGCTTTGCAGTGTTTTACCTACGGACGTTTTACCGGGAGGCACGCGACGACAGGAACTGATGCCGTCGTGTGACGGCCGGCGTTGAGTCATAAACACGCTGCAGCTGCCGTTATCTCGTACCGCACTACGGGCAAATTAGCAGCGTAAAGGCAGTTTGTACATGTAACGAATGCAATGCTCATACATTGGTAACACCGTGATTATTGGTACAACATATTTATTCAGACTCATGTTCTTGTGTTTTTCATGAGAAGATGTTAGTTTGTTATTCGCTTAATGATTTATTAGAACGATTGAACGAATACTGTTTCAAACGCTACTATTCGTAATTCTTATTGTAGTTTGCAATACGCCGTCACATTAATCAACGAATTCGCATTAATCGATTATTTAAATAGTGCCTCCTACCGCAACATAAGACTATTGGTGTTTTGGGGGTTTTTTTTCATTCAATAATCAGGTATCAAACGAACAAATTGTATCATCGTTCTTTTAAAGAGGAAATCTAGTATTTTTCTGACCGTCATTATTCAGTCCAATCATCTAAATGCAATCCAAAGACATAGCTAATTAAGGTGATTCAAACAATGTCGATTAATAACGTGGGAGGCTTATCATCCTTACTTGCAGCTGAGGAGCTGAGTTGCGGAAGGACGCGGCTTCAAACGTGTTCGAGCAGCAGGTGTAAGCCAGCCTTTGGCAGGCAGCCACATCGACCCATGAACACGGAGCACAGCCAGAGATTGACGGTGTTTGATTTTCCGGAGGGAGGGAAACCGGAGGGCCCGGAGAAAAACCCTCGTGGCTTAGGGGAGAACCAACGCACAACTCTACTCACAAATGGCCTTTGCTGGGAATCGAACCAGGTCCTCAGGTGGTGAGAGGCA
>CM021534.1:19518347-19529019 GCA_010994315.2 Pisaster ochraceus
TTGTCAACAAATATGAGTATGAACTTAATGAAGAGTGCTTACGCAAAAAGGGATAATGTAAAATAAATGGTGTAACTTTGTTGACACTTTTTAAAACATCAACTCTTTGTCATCATTTTATTATCATTTTATTAACTTGGTAATAGGCAAGTGGGTTCCCGTCCAAACACAACTAACCAACCGATCTCCGATAGACTACCTATACTAACACTTATGCCAAAGCCGTACAGCTCCACCACCGTCGTGTATGCGAATGATAGCAATAACTTGGATTAGGACGCCAAGAAATTGTTTTGTACTTTTACTTTGTTTATCGGTCAATCCAAAATTGAAACAGAAAACAACAAGTTGTGTTCCGTTCGGGGTGTTTCGTCGAGACAATTGAACCTCACATCCACTCATTCATTGTCGTCAACGTTTCAGATCAACTCAAAAGACGTAGCCATGGAAACAGTGAAACTGATTTTTATTAATGTTTGAAAAAAAGTGGAAGTAAAAACGAACACCGCCTTCCGCTCCATTCAAAAATCGACTCCAGATTGTCTGTGGGAAACCTATTCAAAGTTCGATTTTTCTAAAAACGTTCTCAACCATGACGTAGTATACGCTCGTGTACCCATACCACACTAGTCATAAAAAGAGTTGACTTGTGTTTTCTGTGTTTTTTGTCCAACTATTGTAACAATCATGAGGAGATTACCACGTAGGCAAATTGTTTGAAGACACCGACTGTTTTTTACCTCTTTGTTCGAATCGGCGATTATGAGGTTGGATTGTGTAACCGATTGCTACACCCAGGCACCCGACCATGCCACAAGTTAATCACATGCACCATTTGATTTTCAGCCAAACACGGCCATAATGTTTCAATTATAGCCCCTTCAACAATACCTGCAAATCGTTTGGGCGAAGACCAATTCACCATAGTATTATTTATGGACACAATATTCAAAACAAAACGTCCAAGGCACGCTTCTTCTTTCTTAAACCCATTTGTTTGAGGTAAGTAGTGTTTGCACATCAACAGTTAAAATTGTCAAATTAAATTATTTTTATGTTAACCACATCTTCGAGTAAAAGTGACTCTTGTTCCATAATTTCAACACAATTAAGATTAGGGGAAGGGTTCTGACGGCACATTAAGTTGCTTTCTCATCAACAATAGTTGGATTTGCTTGCAGTGAGTTTGTTTGGCAGAAACACGGCTTGAACACAATCGTGAAAAGACAGTCGGAGTTCCCTCGACGGTTTGTTGGTACAGTCTTCAGTGGACTAAATACTTCTTGCAGGTTCTAACTTAGATCCCAAAACCTGCTTTCTGCGTCATATTTATTTGTTTTGTGATCCAAACATGTTTTAAACTGTTCAACTCTCGGATGTGTCGAAGAACTTCGCCTCATAAATACATCTCCATCAATTACGCTAGGAATGTTCTGAATTTATCATCTCTAATATTTCGCATTTCAAAATCGACCGGAGCTCAAGTTGCCAATGTTTAGCTCTGGCCTAAATCTGGTGGACCTCGAGAATCACATATACATGTGTCCTACATTACAGAAGTTTTATTTGTTTATTTTTATATATTTTTTTAATGGCATGATTGATTCGGTTTGATCCTCCTCGAGTTCACATCCTTAAGGGGTTGGTCTTTTACATTCCACACAAATCTATTGTTTACAAGGAACATATGGGGGTGGAACCAAAAAATCACCCCAAAATAAACTGAATGATTTGACATAAACTAATTTTACTGGATTCGTTTATTTATTTCCAACATATTAAAAAAAGTGCAGTACAAAAATTTGGGGGAGAAAATATGAACACTCCAATCCTCCGATCAGATCATTTTCTGAACAATCGATGATTGCTCACATTTAAACGGTTGCATTTGTGACATGACCGTCGTTCTGAACATGAATCATTTTCTGGGTTATTCTAACAAATGTTTCATTATTGGGTTTTTTTAAGTCGATACCAAACAATTTTAGAAGGTTAAATGCACTGACGCTGCGAAATAAAGAGATTGTGAAGTTTGCTCTCCTACTGTTGCTCAAAAACAAACTAACCAGTCTCAGTTGACACTCTCAAAACAGTCAAAGTAATTCGCCAGGATAAATGATAAGTCTCTGTTGATACATCTACACCAAAAAACATAATTATTGACAAGTATCTGATTGGTTCACCCTAAACTCATTCAAAATAATGTTTAATAGTATTCAAGTTAACTTGTATTCGTATAACTGGCACGTAGTCACAGGCACATGATTCAGAGCTGAGTTTCACCTGTACATTGATGCCTGGTGAAGCAAACCTTAGTCCTTCCTGCCCCCCAAAAAAAAAAAAGAACACAACATCAACAACAATAACAACAACAACCAGACAAACAAACAACAAAAACCATCCATGCATCGTGAGCACTCGCAAACAATCTTGTTCACTTTCAGCCAAAAAGCAAGGATTCAAAAATGTAAACGAACAATTCAAGACAGTTCCATTTCGTGAAAGGCCGAACCGGAACTTAAAGTGACTCACGCAACCATAAATCTAGCACCTTCAAAACAAAGAAATGTCTCCACTTCAATTACCCCGCATCTAATTATAGTCCTAATTAACTCTAGGTGTAATCGCTGTCCCATTCATTGTACACTGAAGCTACGGGCCCACGTGCGTTTTGCTGTAAGACATTACAGCAACAAAAGCACTACCTCTTCCAGCCTGAAATTCCTTTAGGAAAGCCGACTGGATTGGGAAGCTATACAACATCAAGGGAAGCTCCCAACATTGGCTCTTGGTGGGAGATGGGGAGGCTATAAAAGTCGGTCCAGCTTTTGACACGGGGCACTCTGACAGTGTCCACATCAAAGGGTCCCCGAGCCGACGTTATTGTTACCATTCCGGAACGTGTCATAAAGTTACTCAAGGGTCGCGTTGGGACCGGACTACCCGGTACTGCAGGTACAGTCGAGCCACCGCACCCCCCGTACGTAGATGACCACATGGATTGATTTGATGCAGGCAGGTAACCAAGTCACGTGATCTCGATACGCTTCTGTCTGTACCATCAGTGATGGCGGAGGATGGTTGGGCATGTGTGTTGTTAACAAGGGTCAGGCATTATTACCTGTCACCGTCACAAGCTGTCATTATTCAGTCGGGAGTCAGCGAGCGACGACGCATAAAATTGCCTACCCGCCCATCGTCTCCAACGGCTCACCGTATTCAGCAAAGTGCATTTAGGCATTTGTTGCGCTTCAAGTTCAACACAAGGTCAATTGAAGAGATACTGGTCGCCCACGGCGTTCATACACGATCCAGGTTTTTTTCGAATACGCTATCCATCAGACTAAATAATGCAGATTGGAATGGAACAGGGTTGGTCTCCGGCGAGGCCGACCAACGCTGACAGCTGCGCTGCCGAGTACCGGGGTTTCGGTGCGGCCACGGCGGCGACAGTCAACGGTCTATACGGCACGACAAACCGTCCTCGTAGTAGCTGCAGCTCGCTGAGTGTCAGCCCCGATCAGGCCATCCCGTACCCATATCCAACTTCATGTTATACAACAGAAACTCACACGGACGACTTGTCTCCGGTCGGTGGTGGTTCGTGGACGGGTCAAGACCGCCAGTACATGCAGCATCACCCACGGTCATACCATTCTCAGTACCACCACAGTGGATTCGGCAAAGCACCGTCTTTCTTGACGGGGTCTACCGCACCAGGTGCCTCTCATCCCCATGCTCATCAACAGCAATACATCACAAGCAACGGCTATGGATCTAGCTACGGATTCCACAACTCACCCTATCCGCTCGATATGACAGGTAAATATCTTCGTCTTTTTTTTATTGCTTAATCTCTCAATTTTATAACATCATTGATTTTCCTCCTGCCGATTTCGTTTCAGATTTTTTTTTTTTTTTAAGAATTATGATCTTATAATCACCAATTCCCAATTTCCCCTCCGTGGAATGCAATCAGCATTTTCTTTCCAGACACAAAAATGACTGAAATATCTGCGATGACTTGATGCGAAACTTATGACATTTGATATCACTTGGGAATAAATGAAGTCGTTAAAACCAAAACAGATACAAATTGTCGAAGTTTAATACAGAAAGTATTGCTTCACAGTCAAGAAGGTGTGAATCTAGAAAAACGTATCTCTGGGAAAATATCTATAAATATATATAAATAAATTTAAAGAATTTAAAAATTCTATAAATTTATTTCCTGAAACCCTAACGGGAATGATAAAAAAAAAAGACAAATGGTTGTAGCCTGACACCTTATATTTTCGCACGCTATTGACTTTTACTCATAATCCTTTTTATTAATAATCCTTAAAATATATATATATCATCAGCTAAATCAGCAGTTATTATGTCAACATAACTCGAACGTTGTCTGTGGTTCGTATGAGATATGTTTCCCCATCTTTTTGTTCCAATCTGACATAACTCCACCGCTGGGCCATGATGTATCGTCCTCATATTCGGACTCAAATTTCAAACCCATTCTTCAATATTTCACCGAGCCGTCTCACTTACAAGTCCATGCCGGTCAATGTATATTTATTCCCATTTTGTTGACAAGCTTGGTTTGAAAATGACCCACTATCCATTAAGACAAGTGCAGACTGGAAGCCCCAAAAAGATAAAAACTGGTCTTGTATTTTGAGCGAGTTGTTGACAGTTATTGTCAGTTGTCGGCCGTTCGTGTTAAGAACACAATATTGGCAAGTTTGGCACAATTTTGTTATTGAATATTTATTGTACAAAATCGTTGTATGATGGGAAATATCAAACATGATGATGAGATCAGTCTTTCACACAGGGTCTTTTCGGGCTTTTCACATCTCAATCTCACATTTTACTCTGTTTGTCAGAGTAATGTTAGTTGTTTTTGAATTGTTCCAAATATTTAGATTGTGCAAATCGCTTGACAAGCTACATGAAATGGTACGTCTTTGCCGTATTAATAGTTTAGATACACATACACTTGAATTTTGTGGGATACTTCGCATAGATACGACCGGGGGAGATCCTCACGAATTCGGACACATCAAGAAGAAAATGAAGGACCGAGAAAGCAACAGAGGTTATAAATTTGTTCTTGTTATCTGTGTAACGTTTTGGGCAAGTCAACCTCCTTTGCCCCCCTCTCCCTTCACCAAAAAGGTCACATATACTTATAGACTATGACAATTCATTTGATAAACAAACGTGACTTCCTCGGTCCTTTTTGTTATTTTATTTTACAACAATCGTCAAAATACACTAAACGATGTAATCAGCAAAGACTGTTTAAAAAATGATCAACCAAACTTCGAATTAGGAATACTCATTTGTCGTTCAAAGAAGTTTGAATTTCTTGCGGTTTGCATTCTGCGAGGTGTTAATTCGTTTACTTTACCTGATGCTTGATTCACTCGTTAAGTTTCCCGATCTCTTGACCTCTTACCCTTGACCCCGTCTGTAGTTTACCCACCAGGAATCAAGACTGTGCTAAACTGATGAACATGACTCACTTACCACCTCAAAACTTTCAGCAAACTCCACATCTAGTTTTTTCGAGAAAACAAAAACACGAGGGTGAACCTCAACTGAAATGAAAACATAATTGATATTAAAATTTTTACAACATGATGTGATATGTAAGATGATGGATCGTGTAACCAAACAAATTGTTTCAGAAATGAAGGCAAATTTCTTAAACAAAAGTTTTGCAAGAAAACTGGGGCTATGATTTGTGAATGACCCAAAAACGTAATAAAAACAGAAAACTGATAGCAGGATTTTCATAATAAATAGCAGCATTGTTTTTGTGCCCACAGGCAGCATTTATCATTTTAGAGTGGTGGTCACGTGACCCGAGTTCAACTATTAATGGCATTAGGTCACGGAGGAAAAGGTGAAGTTTCCGTGTATTTAGACTTAAAATGTTGTTAGCTTTAAAGGGTGTTCACAACTTTTGGTTAAAGATTGAAAAGAAAAAATAACAGCACAGATTTACTCGTACCTTACATGGTATAAAGATGGCCATGGTGGAAAACTATTCAATTGAATAACGTTTTGCTTGGAATGAGTGCTTGAGAAATGAGTAAAGCAATCAGTTTGGGTCTCGCGAGACCAAAAAACTCCATATTCTAAAACAGTGAAAACACTTGAGGTTTTTTTACTATTTTTTCGTGACTCAGATGACCGATAGAGTCTAAATTATAAAAATGTTCACAGATTTGTTACTCCGGATACCGTTTTGTCATGTACATGGGACAAAAACGGTGGATACTGGTCTTAACCAATTCTCTATTTATTATTTCAACAAAATGCGTGACTTTTGAAGCTTTCTGGGTACCACCGCTGTTTCTCATCTGTCTATACTCGAACAAAATATACCAGATAAGCAGAATGACGTCATCGTAAATGCTAATTTTCTCGAAAATATTCCCAGTGACACCTTTAGAATATACATCGAATCAATTGCTTGACGATCGCAATACTGCCCGACATCTGTTCACAAAGCCGTCTGCTCTTAATTGGTTGTGTTAATAGTGATATTAGTGGGACGTACCTTGCCTGCAGCTCTGGACAAAATCAAGCCTCGTCTATAGGTCGAATTAAATCGAGAATGAACTTTTAGGTCCGATGATTACTAAATGTTGTCTGTGGGCACATAATCAATAACGCACCCGTCTTAACAGTTGCCTTATACACCATCTTATACACATGTTGTGATTATTATTTTACGAATTTCAGTTTAGGGATTGACGTTATTTCATGTGTTGTTACTTATTTGGACATCTTAATTTGAAGTAGTTTGTCACGTGCTTTAAAACCGTTGTGGGTAGATTGATCGATACTCGTAACCCACCATCATCCCAACGGTCTCAGAAGGGTGGAGGGAGGAACTATTTCGTAGGCTGTCTTCAGAGTTCAATCAGGGAATTCGAAGAGATTAAAACACCAGTTCTTATTTCAAATTACCGTGTTTTTACCTTTACATGTATATTGGCTCACGTATGGCATTTGGGTACCTGCTTGAATGTTCAAAACGTTTAACACGTGTATGACCCCAATGTGGTTTGGAAAAAAGACAATGTTTCACTTTAAAGCAGACTATTGAGTTGATAGATGCTTTACACTATTCATACGAGCACTTCATGCCTCGTAGAGTTCACTAACAAATATGTATAGAATTCAACCTGTGGAATTCTTCTGTACTGAAACCATATTCTGTGAGCGTTTACAGGAATTAGTGTGCACAGAATTGCAAACCAAAATGCAACATTACGATAATGGCTTATAATGTGACTCGATAACGAGTGACTATGCTTCAATTACACGTTGTTCGTTTTGCCTTATTGTCTCGCATTTAAGAAACGCATACAATCAAGGAATAAATAGTCATTAACAATTTAAAACTGGGAAATGTATTGGTGACCTTGTAGATAATGAAGCCCATAAGAGGTGTGTAAAAAAATCCATAATGATTCAACGCATAATCCAATATGGTTTATTGTGTGTTTATTATTTATGTATTTGTTATTTGGGGAGTGGGGGTTGGGGGGGTCAAGTGAGAAATCGAGGCTTATTTAAACAACGGCAAAATAAAGACATGTGCATTTTAGTTAAGAATAAGCTTTAGTAACATCTACAAAATGATAATCAGATGTCTTCGAAACCGTGAGCAGCACAATGCAACCTTCCTAGCTTAGTTTGGGTTCATGATTCTCGAATACCAGACTGAATGAAAGAACTCTCCTCATTTAGGCCCTAATTATCAATTGTACCGTATTATTATTTAAAACAAACTATTTATCAAATTACTTTGAATTGAATCAGTTCCATACTCAGCACTCAATATTTCAATCCAGAAAGTCAGACTCCCATTTTTTTCGAAAACAGTTAATTTATTGTACAGACCATTTCATTCTTACTTAGTTTGAACGTGTCTTGGGTTGTGGGAACCCTTAGCCTCTCGACCCTTCTCATGACCGATGATGTGCCTGTGGTTGGCTCAATCCTCCCCCTTGAAAGATAAGAGGGTTGACCCCCAAGTCCCTTGTGACTTTCCTGGCATACAAATAATAAAAAATATATCCTCCTTTCTGCAAACCGCATTTCCTGCCGAATTCTTACCCAAAGATTAACAACAACAAAAACGTTTCTGACATCCAAAGTAACAATATTGTGCCACATCGAAAAACCATCAACGCTGTCACCACGTGTAAGTTTATTTCAAGTACTTGACTCCGTGCAGCCAGCTAGTGCAGACAATTACAAGCAAGTCAGTTTTTCATATTATTCATCTCCGTTTTAAGATGGATCAATCATTTCTTGCAGAAATAACATCCATCCTTTGCACTGCACCAGGAGTGGATTTTTTTATACCTTTCCTTCCCACCAAATAAAGGTAGAAGTTGCTAAACTAATCAACATTCTTACAAAGCTATTATTGATTTGAGGCAAGCCATTGTTTCTTCAAATCTTACTCAAAAGAAAGTTTAAAGTGACGAGTATGTTATTAGAACTTTTTCTTTAATAGTAGATCACGAATTCACGGTAATCGGTCTAATTGCTATAGAGCGCCAACAAGCTCAAGCGGGCAAACACGTCAATCAAAAACTTAACTTATTCCATTTGATTGAAACAGATGTATCAACCCCTTTTGAGCAAATTCAGTGTTAACTCACAGATAGTGAAATGTCTAGATTAACAGGTGTAACAAATTGGCACACTTGGAACTATTAAAAGCTATGGCACGTTTTTGTTGAAACCGAAAATTGTCCGGGAAACTGAGCAAATTTGTTCACCACGCGTGCCTGGGCAGGATCTACGGGCTTGATCGATGCATTACCCAGGCCGCGGCCGGGGCCCCGTACAGCAGGTCTGGACTGTGTCCCGCTGTCTGCTCCAATTTGCTCCTCACGTAAACAATGTCACCATGCTGGGTTCGAATTAGCTTTTGTCGCTAAACGGTAATACGAGTAATTACGACAGTTACTGTACACGGGAAGAGGCGGGAACCCGACATGTATTTACAGACACTTCGTATAGATTGAATTTCTTCTAAAATGTCAGGTATTGATATATGTGCGTATCAATATTTGCGTGATACGTGGATAATGGAGATGTTTACACGCATGGAGGATAGAGAACATCTTTACAAACTTCAGTTGAAGGTCAGATACCTATGGAAGGAAGATGGGCATTTACTAGTACTAGAATCTGTTCTTTCGTCTGTTTGTTTAACTGTTTGCTCGAGGGGGTGGGGGTATTGGGTTGTTTGTTTGTTTGTTGGGTAGTTCACTGTTTGTGTCTGTATGTTGAAGCCCGAAGACTGTATTAATAGTTATTTGATTTTGTTGGTTTTTGGAAGAGTAATATACTCATTGCCTTCATGTAATTTTAAACTTACCACACAACCAACTTATGAGAATATCATCAAAAGAGTAGCCACGTTACAGTGATGACTGCAAAGACGGTTTATGTTTTGTCATTTGATTTCAAGATAATGCTTGCTTATTTTGATTGCTGTAGTCGAAATAAGCAGTGGTTGTTTGGAAGGTCTTCAAAATGCTATTTCTTGACTTTGGCAATATCCACGAGGGATTCAGGGCCGTCGTGGCGTCAGTCAGTTTTAATGACCGCCAAGTTTACACATTTTGCGGGTTTTTGCTTTCATCTCAAACAAGGAATATCTGGGTCATTATTTATTTACTTTCTAGATCTCTATAATTAGTTTCCGGTTGCAACAATAAAGTGCACCTCCCACCTCACTTTGGTCTTTGCAGATAGTTTATAATATCACACGATTGTATTTACTGGCTTGCCTATACAATCATTTTCAAATTTACAGTTCCATGGTCGTCTTTACAGTAGAAAGTATATACTGATTGCCAACAACTTTATTTCTTCTCTGGCCTCAGTATCTAAACAGCCCAACCTGATTTGATCTCCAGTGTAAAGTGGCCGTCATGCTATTGCAAATCTTTTACAAAGAAACTGTTCCAATTTCTGTCATAAACAAAATCATCACTGACCTAAATCTTCGCTCCATTTCAGTTGGAAGAAAAAACGACCCGACCTAGTTGGTCTGCTATCTTCCCCTTGTTCCTACCCTGACAAAAAAAAAGGGAAATCTCAGGTCTATTTGGTCTTCATTACTGGCCATTATGTACTTAGTTGTATCTAGTTCTTGAACAGTAGTTCAAACATTCTGGCTGTTAGAATAGTTGATGAATACGATTGCCTGCGGATAAGTAAATTGCCTTGCCGAAAAGAGGGTTGTTAGTTTTCTGTGACCTTCTCCTGTTTACTGTATTTCAATCAAAAGCTGGGATTTGATGGAGCACCAGGCTTAACCTTTCAATGACTCGAATTTAGTTAACTTCTTTTGTCAAACCAACAATTTTTCTGTGGTTGAATCCATCTATATTACTTGAGTTGAATAGCAATTTAGACTATGAAAAGAGTGTAGTACATCGTCGCTGCATGTTTTATGAGATTCATGCATCAGTTTTCAGTTTGCCGCTACTGGTGTAGTAAGTTATGAGAAACAGAGAAATTGCTACAATTAATCGCAATAAGTTGGAATTTTGATCTTTCCATCACCCTTTTTAAAGACGTAGTGTTCCAGCATTGTTATTGGAAATACTGTTAAGTTGTTGGG
>CM021534.1:19610551-19632078 GCA_010994315.2 Pisaster ochraceus
AACATAGGGGTGTCGGAACATAGGGTTGTCGGAACATAGGGGTGTCGGAACATAAGGGTGTCGGAACATAGGGGTGTCGGAACATACGGGTGTAACCATGAGGGTTTCCAGATTAGAGCCTTTTACAGATTAACTTTATAAATGCACTTATAATTGGCTATGTATAGTGTGTGTACTCAACCAGGAAGAGAACCCCCCCCCCCACTACAAGCAGGTGATCCATTTCAAACTGAACTTCAAAATTTACACGTGTTAGCTCACTCATCACATCTTGAGTAACTGAAGATCATAAACACATGACCAACAAGTACCTAAATATCATCAAGATGCCATCCCGTGTCTACTGCTACACTACATTATTGTCAAAAATTACAACAAGAGCGATAAATCCAACGAACACGTTCACTCCTACATCGCAACAGACCAGGCCAGTCCTGCACACTGTTGTGCATTCTTGGGGAACCATTGGGCTACCAAGTGGGAACCATGGGTTCCAAAGTGGGAACCATGGGTTCCAGAGTGGGAACCTTGGTTCCCAAGTGGGAACCATTGGGTTCCCAAGTCCATTGCTTTCATGTGTTTATTTGTATTTATTTATGTTTTAATGCTGGTTGTGAAAACGAACTTAATCCCTAAACAAACTAAGAACCCCCATGGAGAGGAGACAAGGAAGGAAGATTCAGTTTTAAATATAGGAGGAAAACCCCTGTGAGTTATTCCAGGGAAAACCAACTCAATCAGGTCGGGACTGAAAACCCAATCCACACAGTGTCTTTGTCTGGATTCGAACCGGGGTCCTGGAGGATGAAGGCGTGGCAAGAGACCGGTACGCCGACCAAACCGACCAAATGAAAACAAAATCACTCAGTTTAACAGGAACCATAGTTTGAAAACGCTCAAGACTAGTGCTACATGATATCTTTCATTTGGTGAACAGAAGTGCCACTGAATGCAACCTGCGCAGATGAATGGTTTCAAATGGCTGATCGACTTGCTGAATTTAACAAGAGTACATGTAGGAGGGTTGTCGTGTTAGAGAAATAAAATAACATTTAAAGGCAGGTTTATTCTTTAAGTAAGTGCTCCCAAAATCAATGACCTCAAAAGCTTGCTTGGAGAGAGGCAGCTGCAGCTGTTGATAGTATAAACTATTTTGAGAAAAGGATTCCCTTCAAAGTTATAAGGTTTGGATAATTTACCACCCAAAACAACTTGAATCTAAGAAAAGATTCATAATGCATGAATTGGGGGATTGGTGTCCGTTTACTAATGCTTTGGCCAGGGGTGTGGTTGGAACCCCCTGTCACCTTGCTAAAAGTAAATGGATTTGATGTTTGTGGACATTTTTTTTTTTTGCTTTTTTTCTCAGCAAGTAGGCACTTTCATAGCTGAAACTTTCACATGTGACTTTTACTGTATCTTCTTTTCTAATTGTGCTTATAAATAAGCATTACGTTAACAAAAGCCAATCTAATGACCCTATCTTTAAACAAAGTTTTCCCAAAGTTGGAAATGTTTCTGAGGATGATTAGTACCAAAGTGTCAACCTGCCCCTAGATTGTTATTAATTTTTCCCGATCACGAAAAACTATAACATGTATTTAATTTTGCCTAATTGCTTGAATACAAAAGCCTGGTTTGAGTTAAACATGTTAATACTTCACATCCAATGATTCATGAAGTTGAAATGTGTCCAACTTCTGCTTATCATTTGTAAACTTCACTTTACAATTTGCTTTTAAGTTGCATGAAGTAAAAGCACATGTACATGAGCCTACATGTTTGTCGACTCGTTAAATTAAGGACTTCTCTTTGTTCTCCCAATGTTTTGACTTCGTTTCTTAGCTGCGCCTCCATTTATTATGTACACAAGAGTGAAACGAAGACCTGCTCCTTCTGTCAAAATGTCCACATCCTTTTTGTTAAAGTCCTTGGTTTTAACGGGTAGACAAACTCCTGTTTCCATTGAGCATACAGGCTGGCAAAGTTCAAGGGTAGATACTTTTATAAAGAAATATCATCGAGCTTTTGAGGAACTAATCTTAAATTTAAGTGGACAAAAATGTCTAAATAGATCAAACAGATCAAATAATATGTTACACAGGATCCAATGTTTTTTTATTAAGCAGGCCTGCATTCATATTTATATGGTTGTTCATTTTGCATCTCGCAAAGAAAGCAACCAAAGATGAAATTTACAACCAACCCTCTTGAAGATGACAACATTTCATACAAAAGTTGTTCGCAAGACCGTGAAACATAGTAACAACTGCACATTTTTCTGATAATGGCTTCCAACAATGATTTACAACACATCCTCTGTAACAAGATCACGCCTTTGTTCTGATCATTTCAATAAACACCTACATGTACTTTGTAAGTCCCCAGATCAAACCGTCTTGTTTCCAAACTACAACCTCCTTCTCAAAGGTATAAATAAGTTTGATCGGAGTGACATTTCTGCTGATTCATAACTCATCCTGTCTGGTGCACCTTGGAAGTAAGACATAACTACCTTCATAAAGCGACTGTCTCTGAAAAAAACATCTTAAAGACTGGTGCGATCAGTATCTCTCCAAACATGATAAACTCATTTACAGCAGTACGGATGGTGTCAAGAGTGTTTAAGTAAAGACTAAACTTGCATGGTCCTTATTCTTTTCATCCCGGCAGGCAAGCTTGGTGTACACATAAAATTTAACACACAACATCAGGTAATTGTCAAATTTAAGTTTAGCAAGATTGCAAACGTTTTATAATTACGTACAAGGATACGCATCTGCTCGAAATGTAACCCATGACATAATTTCTTTTCTTCAGACAGGTGCACACTTTCTGCCCGACAAAAGCTGACCTTTTTTTTGTGCATACATGTACATGTGTACGTACATAAAAAAAATGTACATCAACCTTTTTAATATTACTCCTGTTTGGCGAATTTGCACAGATTCATCAGATCCACTAACTCCCAACCCCATCATGAATGTAGAGTACCCTCTTCCTCACTATGTTGTAATCCTTATCCCCCTTTAGTTCACCCATTAATTATATCACCAGGGCACCTGCCCAGAGGCAACATGAGGTCACCCACCAACCTGTAGCAGGGGAGGTCATGCAGAGGTACGGAGCATTACAGAGTTGAAAGGAGTGCAGTGGATACTGTCATCGGCACACAAAGTGTCTTTAGACAAGGAGATCGGCGATGAGCGATGGGTGTCACTGTTGATTAGTATTAATCATCCAGCAGTGAGGGATTACCTTGGACTTGGCAACGCATCTGATGTGACAGACTTAAAGGATATGAAGAAGGGTCATAAGAATTAAACAATGATGAGAAGGGCGGTGGTGTGGGAGATCTCTAAGATTTTTAAAACGTTCTCCAACCAAAATATAAATTGTTTTTCTTTAAAACATCGAATTGTCGTGTGTAGGATATAAAGTGCAAGCTCTTTTAAATAAAGTCTTGGGCATAAAAAATAAGACCTTTTTAGAATCGTGTACATAAATAACAAAAATGATCTGGCATGACTAGACCTTCAGACCACAATTTGGTCATAAAAACCCAAAATTTCTTTGACTTTTCAACGACCTTCCGCAACGGGACCTAGAAAAATAAATTGCACGCAAATCACTTGACAAAAGTCATGACTTTTTGTGACTTTTCCTTTGACCTTGTGAACCCTGTCTCAAAGGAAGGTGTGCCTGTCAGCTTTTTAGTACCCACCCATCGGCATTAGATGACCAACTAGTCCTGACACCAGACTATTCTGACCAGAGCTACCTGAATGTCAAAGCCATCATGTGGACATCAAGTTATGTTTGCCATGTTGACACATGATAGATACTGTCCAGAGGTTGCATACAGTAGACCTCACCTACAGACCCCTAGCAGAATTAACCTCAGCACACTACTGCTATGCTAACATGACAGACTCTTGTTCCAATTGGAAATCTAATTGAATTGAATCGGATCGAGTTGGAATTGAGTTGGTGTGGGTAGAGTTTCCACTAGAATACTGAATTTCTAATTGGATTAAAATCTATAATCAACTAAGTCCGATTGGACTCAAGTTGGTTTAATTCAAGTGAACTGGAATTACATTAGTTGGAATCGTGTTTATTTGTACCAGTTGGAATTTTAACTCGCAAAATATTTCCAATTAGAGTTTGTTTTTCCCAACAATGTCCAGTTGGAAGTTACAAATGCCAGTTGGTACCAACTAGCTTGATTTGGGATCTGGAGTTTCTGTCACTCTGGACTTTATTTTTTTATTTTTTTTTAACCTGAGTTTAGCCTCTTCTGTTTAGCAATTGCTGGATACAAATCAAGTTTTAATTGCCTCTAATTTCAATCGCTTGGAGGTGATAGCGGTCTGAAACTTAATGAGAGTAGTGCCGTTATTACCATCATTTTAAATAAAGAGTTTTTCTTGTATGTCTATTCACTTTTTTTGTAATTTATATACCTAAAGTGTTTTGTAATATGTCTTTTCGCTTTAAAATTAGTAAGGCCCGGTAAGTGCTTCTCCCTTTTCGTTTTGGGGCTTGTTTTGGGGTTGTTGTTTTTTAACCAATAATCACATATTGCTCTTTGTTACATTTTGTTTTGGATGTAGTTTTAATCTTTACTAAGGTTGTAATAAGGTTGCTTTCTGAATGTTAAATGTTTAACTCACTGTAATTTGACTGCAAATCAGCCTTTAGCTGCGAATGTCATTTTCTTGCAATTAACCGTTACAGATCAAATCAATGATCAAGGAGATCTTATTTCTATAATGCGTACAATAAGGGTTGGTTAGGAAGAGAAAAAACATTTCAGGGCCAACAAAAGTAGAAATGACTTTAAAACTTCCAGCTTTTGTTCTTGACGATAGATTCTACCTTCTCAACAATTTGTGGTTTCTGTGCATTCAAGGATTCTTATCTTTCCCTGCCATGTGTTCTGCTATTAGGAGGGAAACCTCAGAGCTGGCGATAAATCCTCCTGCATCGACAGAGGTTTTCCACACTGGACATGTTTATCAGTGGATTGTGGTTTTGAACACTGATGGCTCGGAACAATGTCACTTAAAACACACACACAAGTCAAGAAAATGTTCCTCCAGGGAAGTGCTGGTCTGGGCAATGTCAACCATATTTCAAGCCTTGTCTGTTTCGTTTGTCCGCTTCAAAGCAAATATCCACATATATCTTAACCAACCTTGCCAACTCAAAATCTGTCACACTTATCACTGATTCCCATTGGCATGCTTGTGTTGTTTGGAAGAGGGAAAAAATTAAGTGGTGTTGCTCCATCGAACAGGGTGTGTGGGTTGATAAAAAACCAAACAATTTTAAGTCAGAGATTCAAAACAGGAAATCATAAAAACAGAAGTGTATCAGGCAGACGTTTCATGTATGTCAAGGTGACCTGACTAAGCAGACATTGACAGCAATGATGGAGCTTTCACTGCTGCAAATGGCATCTCTCCACACACACACGGGAAATCATGATTAGCTCAACATGGTGTCAACCCTAATAATTATCAATCAAAGGAAGGTAACATGTTGAGACATATGTTTTTTACACCTTTACACTTTTTAGATGTGAACGGCTGCTTTTTGGAAGAGTAAATTCTTTTCATTCATTTTCTTCAAAATCTCAACCATCCAACCACCTTGCAATCATTTCAATCATTTCATCAAAACTGGAAGTCCCGATTTAGACTAGAAAACGACAAAAACAGTATACATATTTTGTCAGGATTTTATTCACGTTAAATGAACCTGCACATGAAGTGGTTAAAAGATTTAATTTGCACAGAAACCATTTCGTCTATTTTTGAAGATTATTGGAGCAACAATACCTAAAACGCATTAATATTTTTGTCAGATAACAAACTCACATGCAAGTAGATTGGACAGTGACATGCACAGGTAAAAACAGATTGAAGAAGAAAAACTTGAGCCGATTTCATGGCCCTGCTTACCAAAGAATTCTGCACATACAGTGCCTTGTAAAATGCGCGACTCTACACGCCGCATGCCCAGAGTTCTGTGGTAAGCAGAGTTCTGCGCCTACTGCGCCTTGTACAATTATTGACCCTACAGGCCATAAGAGCAAAATTCTGCAGTAAGCAGGGCCATGACATTGGGCCTTTTTTGGGCTACTTCATATGTCTTTAAAAACCTTGAAATGAATCTAAAACCCTAGCAAGTAGTTCATGTTCCCGACCTTACAATTGTATTACATTTGTACATGGTGAGACATCAACTATATGTCATAAAGTACGTTATATGTGGCTCAGAATGGTGCCATATTTAGCATGGTCAGTTTCAGCAATGGCTGTGTGTTTAAAATTGTCTGGTAGAACCAGACAGACAGGCTGGCCAGAGATTAACCGCTTCATACTCACCCTAACACTAAACTGGTGCAAAAGGATTACGACTAGAATTAGTGATTCACACAGTAATGTTGATAGTATCAATAATCTCCATCATCAATAAGATCTTTCATCTGCTGGACTAAGCTTGACTTGACGGCTCAAGAAAAAACCAGGAAAAGTGCAAAAGTGTCCAGAAGAAACTGCCACGGTCTCAGCGATGAAAGAGTAGAGGGCCAGTGATCGGATCAGAAGGTTAATGAGAAACCACCATCTTCCGTGGAGATTATTTAGTATTAAGGAAAGCCGAACTAAACCAGGAACTTCTACTCATTCATACAAAGCGGAAAATCTTTTGGTACATGTTCAGGAAAGAATGTGGTACCTGAGAAATTAGGAGAGTTGTGTGAATAACATTTCAATGGCAGTAATGTCTTCATTCCTATTGGATTAAAACTACACTCCCAACTTTTTTGTCCGAACACTCCATCTTGTAAGTCACCGTATGTACTTTGGATTAAAAGGTATATACTTTGGTAATGAACCTGGACAAAAAAAATTGTGTAATTTCTTTCCAACAGGTTATTAGTTAAAAAGATGGTAACTGTGGTAACCATCCTGCAAAATTAATTTGTCTGAAATGCCCCCGTTGATTAGAAATCAATAAAAAAGTATGTCAACAATTTGAGTTTCCAAAAGGTGAGTTTTGGAGATTCAACGTTTCGTGGCGTCTGTTTGTGATGCTGTGGCTGGAGATGCGGTTGGTTGGTACCCGCGTCACCTCGCTAAACATGGATATTGTGGAACTACACATTGGCCTAGTTTCTTGACAAAACCGCAATAGTTTCATCTTGGCCTTGGTGAACAACCTTCACGTCTTCCGCCAACGACAACCCATAGATCAACCCTTGTCTATCTGTTTCCAACACCACCCAACAACTTTCTCCCGAGGGAAAACACAGACAAACACTCGAAATGAAAAGAAACAAAATCTCAGATTTAAAACATATCACTCAAAAAAAAAACACTTTCTCCTCGGGACACAATGCCTTGAGTCACTTCTCCCACTTCATCATCATCATCTTCAAACCTCACTTTTAATTAGGCCCAATTGGAGTGTATAAGATTACACAGTGTCTAGACTTTAAGCTTTGGCATCCAACAATGAGGCGAGAAGCACAGAAGCTGTTCCTTTATGCCTTGGTAGGATGATGAGAGAGTGCTGCGCCATGGAACATGACAATGAAGATGAGTCATCATGTCAATTGTTAATGATAACAGATATCGATAAAGTATCAAGATGATGGACATGATCTTTTAATTGTACATGAACTTTACTCTACCGACAGGGATATCCTTGACTTCTTAGCGACAACTGATTATCGGGGGCAATCTTTCAAACAATAGTTTAAAGCTAACAACAACCAAGCAACGTACAAAGTTAACAACAAACACAAAAACAAACACAAAAACAAATTCCTAAGGGATAAACATGCAAACAATACTTGAAACAATCTTATAATATCTTATAAAAGTACATTCTCTTAAAATAAAATTACCCACAAGCTCTAGTTTTAAGCTGCAGATCATGCCTTTTTTTTACCACCCCCCCCTCGCCTTCCACCAGAACAAAACACACAATCACACACAAACACACATAAATTTGTGAACACCTGCTATCAGGCACCTCCTATTGTCCCTCTTCTTTCTTTGTCCTTTAACTTTTTGGCAACAGCTCCCATTAGTTTTGTAGGCACTTTCCCACTGGGGACCTTCACCCATCCGGGGAACCTATTGTCCCATTCTGTTGCATGTCCCCAGTTTGAATGTGTGTACCTATCCAAATGTACTCAAACAGAACAACTGTACTCCTTGTTAATGACAGTCTGTCCCTTACATTTCGAATAGACTATAAAGCAGCAAGCAACAACTACACCAAAAAAAAACCACAAAAACAACCACCTTCAACAGATATCTAAATATAAAACACCATTTATTTCAGCATACTTTTCCAACGTATGCCTGTATATTGCAATTGACAACACTGTTGATATCACTCAGCATGCACTGTTCTTTAACACCATGTCTGTCAATGATAAAGACGAGAACTGTGACATCACACCACACATGGTCCCCTTGGTTTCAACTTGAGGGCGATAGGCAGCTTACAGGCATTAACGCATTGGTCAGCCCAATAGTCTAACCGGCACTGAAAACCCATGGGAATATCACACAGATAGTGTTTCTGATGCAAGGATGAGGGCTGGCTTTACAGGCGTTAACACAATGGCCGTCAGATCACGGAGACAATCTCATTGCTCACGAGACACCTGTTGTCGATATCACAAAAGGGCTGGGGTCAGCGGTGGGATTGAATGAGATCATTACAAAGTACAATGCTCTCATCAATTGACCTTAAGCAATCAAGTACAACACTTCGGCATTAAACCCGTTTCTGATGTGCGACCACACCCAGAAAGATGAGCCGGGGAATCTCCGCTGGGTGATGGATTCTGTACACCCAGGGAGGTTGTGAACTGCAGTCATGTCAAGCTGACAGTCTCCAAAACCCTGACGCAGCCCCACCTCGGACATGTACGCGCCATCTTTTTCTTGTGGCATCAATTTAGTTTTTTATCAAAAACAGGCAACTGGTTTTTGTCTGCTAGTCAAATAGTCACAATTGAAATGAAAGACATGTGTCTTTTTTCAAATACTGTGACCTGCTCAGAGTGTACGGCTTAGAATGCATCTATGGCTAGATCACTACAAAATACAAATTCTTCAACATTGCAGCTGTACTCAAGAGCTGCAGCTGCAGCCATAGCCATTCAATTTGGACATTGTCTAATATCGCGAATGTTTCAACAACACTTACTTCCACAAGTGCTCGAAATTCCTAAAAGTATTCTTCTTCTTTTTTTTTTACCTAATTGAGAAAAACAATAGCTTCTCCACTTCTCCATTTCATAAAGCACAACAAACAAATCTTGCTTAGTGGAAATGCTAAAATACCAGCCAAAATACCACATAATGTAGGGGCCTTATACTGTTTGTGACAGGTTCCCTTTTAATTTTTGCTAAGCAGAAAACTTTTGAAACCAATCTGTGTCCACCCCATGGAATCAAAGCTGCTGATCAATGATGAGACACATGAGCATGATTTTGTCCGGGTGACGCTTGTTCTTCAACATTCACACAATTTCTCATTTAAAGTAACCACTCAATATCAATTTTCTACTTGATAGCGACGGTTCTTGATAGCGACGGTTCCGTCACAGCCCAAGCACATTCCACATTCGGCCTAAGGGCGACTTTAAAATCATTTCTTTCCAAAAACATGTTTCTCATTAACGACCCAAGAAATGTTGATTCATTTGGTAACCTCAATAAACAAGTGATGGTTATCTTTCAATTTGTCACAGCTGTGCTGATAGGCTCTGCTTTAATTCTGCGAAGCCATCCCTGGGTTATGATGACCTAGTTCTTAGACATTCACCGAGAGTCGGCAAAGATACAGGAAAGCTGGGTAGAATCTTTCGTCGTTGAAAGGATGGAACAGAATTTCCCTGTAACCGTGATTCAAAATCTGGCATAATGGATTCATGCATGTCTTGTTTGTATTACCAAGGAGCTCTGGTTTGAAGGGAACATCACTCGTTAATCATCGCCTCGACTTGGATGTATCTGGCAGAGAGAGGGGTCCCTCTGTGACACAACAACTGAACCGTTATCGGAGGGGGTACAAACCCAAACCAACTTGTCATCTATGATTCCTTTGTTGTTAGTGACTCACGAACAGGTGCAGGGCTGTCAATCAATGAGCATCCATTGTTTTAATGAATGTAGGTTTAAGTTCACATAACCCACATAACGAGGGTTTAAGAACCTTTCCATCATTTCAGATTTGAGTCTAACATGGTTTTGTTTTCTACTCTGGCAGACAATAATCGCCTTGTTTAATACGAAGGGTTTCTTCTCGAGGCTCAAGAGACTGTTACGGAACTGAGATCAAAGTGTCGGTAAACTGCCAAATGAATTGGCACAAAATTCTTGCAGGAGACATTTTCAGAATAAAAAAACATGGACCACTGATGTGTGTTTGATTTAATACACCATCCTCACATCATCTTCAACAAATTCTGAGTGTACATAATTCATGACTTGGGTTTACACCCATGCACTTAACATCTTGAAAACTAGTGTGTGTGGTTTTCTCAGTTTTCGGTTTTATATCCCATAGAAAGTCGAGGAGAGATTCCTACATAAATGTTTATAAAGCTCACATCAAGCTAAAAAGATTATGAGTCAGAGATTGCCTGAACTTCTCAATCTCTACAACTATCCGCCATATTGAACTCTGCGCTTAATTGGCAGTCCTTCCACTGGAGACAGGCACTTTTTTTGTTGATGGAGGTAAACAACACTACACTAGGTCAATATGAGATAAAACTGAGCATCGTTTAGCTTTATACACAACCAGTCATGGAGTTTCTTCTTTGAGAGGGCGAGGCCATTTTTATTTTTTAAACAGCACTTCCATTAGGTAACCTTAAAGTCTATGGGAAACTTTTGAAGAGGCAGCAAGGCCAAGAGTGGGGCAACAGAGGCCATGGCCTTGGTGCAATTCTAAGCCTACACTACTCTCTTGTCCATCCCAGGTACCAGGTATTCCTGTCAGTCTTTCCCACAGGAAGCTACACGCTAATAAAGGAATCGGACTTGAATGTGGCAGGCAACCTGCCGGCAGGCGACAACATACATGAACCACTCATAGTGCACAGTTTCCATAACTAACTGTAGAATCACCGGCAATGGCTTGGACTCAGTGTATGGGTCATTCTCAGGACAAAGTTAGAACCTTAGGCCTCAATTTCAGCTTAGCCATTCTAAAAAATGCTAAGCATGGATATTTTGACTCAGCAGTAATGGGTTTTAATCCCCCAGTGCTAGGTAAATTCTTGCAACTCATTCTTTGTATTGTTAATGATTTCTTTACTTGTGCTCATATAAATGTACTGATGTAACTCTCAGGGATGTGATATGCTGTTGGGGGGAGGGGGTGTAAAAAAAAAATGGATTTATGGGAAAAAACTGAGAAATCACATCCCTGAACTCTATGATTTTGCACATTGCAGAGCTACTGTGATGCAGCACATGATGTTGAAAATTACGAAGTAAAGGAATCATTAAGTTGAATTCATTAAAAAAAAATTAAAGCATTTGCGTTTTACAGGTTCCTTTTGCCGTGTGTCGTGGCCGAGCAGTTAAGAGCACCAGACTCAAGCTCTGGTGTTTCTGATCAGAAGAGTGTGGGTTTGAGTCCCGGTCGTGGCACTTGTGTCCTTGAGCAAGATACTTCACCATAATTGTTTTGTCCTGCAGATGGGACATAAAGCTGTAGGTCCTGCGTACTAGGATTTGTAGTGCAGGTAACAGAGCCCAGAGCACTTATCATGGAAGAGTAAGGGTTAACCGCAGTATTTCTAGTTCACAAAGCAAGCATCCTTGTTTACAGGTTTCCTCAGGCTTGCGAGCTCCCGTGATGAAGTTCACTTATGAGGCATCCTTGGTTTCTTACCAGAAATACACAATGTATAATAATAATAGTAATTCGCATCAAGTACACAAACTGACCCTTTGAGTTTTACGCACAATATTTGGACAATACTTGTACAACAGAACACCGAGAGGAGGATATTATTAAGTCAAGAGAATCTGACGGGAGATTAGAAGTGGTTTGACCAGGGTCGGTCCCTTGGACTTCCCCACCCCCCCCCCCACCCCCAAGGGTTGCTATCTTGTATTCTGGCAGGAATCGACAACAGGGAATTGATTGTTGCCCACTCACTCCTGAATCGGAAGTATACAGACTAAGATAACAAGTTCTTCAAGATTTATTTAGTGCAAAATCGGTGTGAACGGCACGTACCAAATTCTCCAAACGTCGACACATTTGTCAAAATATTGTCCTCCCACATGGGAGTCCGTACCAGAGCCCAAGGGTTTTTTCAGCTAACCCTGGGCCCAACGTTAATGCCAAGCATCCTTGCTTTATGTCTGAGACGGTTTGAAGCACATTCTGTGACATTGATTGATGCGATACGGATTGGAAGGATGGGTTTCCGAAGCTGACGCAAAAAGGAACAGGAACTGCTATCCCCTTTGAAGAAGGAGAAGGAAAAAAAAGAACATCTTGATTAAACACAACTTTTGAGTGCCGCAAACTCCCCTGACTTGGTGAACCTCCAAAGATGTTTCCTCGATTTAAATGTGACCGGCATGACTGATCCGGGACACCTGTCCATCTAACCAATCAGAAATAATAATCATAAGTCTGTTTTCTGGGTCATATATTATCCCAACAGGTCACACCCAGGAAAAAAGATGTTAAAAAACTCTGCACTCAAACTATTTTGCTCTTATCTTATCAGCTAATAGCGTTCAGTGTACACTGGTTTTTAATACACTCAAGATTTTCAGGACCGCAAAGAGATGACGCACTACATTTGTCATTGAAAGTCACAAAGAGTCTGTAAACAATACGTGTACGATTGCAACTTGCAATGAGGTTACAGCGTATAAACTTGATAGATATCAACGTGGACAAATTAGACACGATTAAAACCATACACAACTGTTAGAGTGAATCACTGGGTATCACGGATTCAATTCAATTGGTTTAACATATCAAGGTACCTCAAAAGAAGCACGATCCAATGAATAAAGTCAAAAGATAAGTCACTGTCACAGTACATACACCTCTTGCCATCCAGAATGAAGGAATCTGAAACTGATAGCCGGGTATCCATCCTTGAACCCAACCCTAAACCAACAATAGCGGGATCAAATTTCACAATAAGAAAACAATGCCCTCTCGTGGGAGGGGGGCAAGCGGGGACAACCTGACACAGACACTGGGGGTCCCGCCGGCCGCACCTGTTTCTGTGATCTAGTAAACCATCTGGTCCGTGTTAAGCATTGCTTTCAATGCCCATGATGAATTGGTTTTCTGTGTTGAGTGAAGGGCGTGGTTGGAGCCGTGGGGACGCCGGTGCAAGAAGCCATATTTTTCCTGCCCTGAGGTGATTTCTTACAGCTTAGTCTTCCTTCCTTCATCATCTTCTCCAGTTCCTAAACAAACTGTCTCTCGCAATGCCTCTTATACCTTTCCTTCCTTCCTTCCCTTTTATTCAAAATGAAACACTAATCCAAGAAGTAGTTCGAACCCGTGGGGCGTTCAGGTGTACCTGCATAGTCTTACAGCTCATATAATTAATTGCTGAATTTGATAGATTTACTAGCAAAGTCCTCAAACTTTGACATATGGTTAACTCGAAACTGACTTGGGAACGTAATTTCTTCTTCCAATTAGGGCTGGATCCTGAACCTCAACGGATGCCGTTACGTCAAAGTCAAGCCCCTTAACCTTAATGAATGTTAATGAATGTTAATGAATGTTAAGGTTAAATTATAGCCAGAAATTAGCCGATCTCTAACACTCTTCCCTTTGAACAACAGTTTGTACGTAACTCTGAAGAATGGGATGGAATGCTGGGCGTGTCACAACCTGTGCAGATCTGCTGAGAGTCAGTATATATCATGCCATTTGAAAACATTTTTCATCCGTTTTGGGGTTAAGAAAAATGAGGTGTATGGCAGTTAAACTGAAAAATCTGAGTCCAAATGTACATAAAAAGAGGCAATTCAGTGCATGGGACTCTGCCATTCTATACAATTCATACAAACATAGCGTTTTGCCTGATCCACACACAAATTGAAAATGCTACTGAAGGAAGCCAGCTTTCTTAAGGCCAGGTCACAAAGGGCAATTGTTTACAAGTAACTTGGAGGCAACCAACTCCACTGCATGCACAAGGAACACTATGGCAGCACAAGAGACAATCTTTTAATGGTAACTCACTATCCCCAAGAAAATAATGAGAAAACTGAAATGTGGATGAATTTTCTCATTGGAGATTGCCTGGAACTGGTTGCCTATAAATTGCCTCGTGTCACATGGACTTTAAAGTGTCATTTCTGCAATGATCACACATCTTAAGATCCAAAAAGTGATTTCAGTCAGGCTCTTATTTTGCTATATCATAACAACTGCAGATGAGGGAGCTCAGGAACAACACCCTGACTTATACCAGTGTAGACATCTCAGACAAACTCTACCTGCAGTCAATGCTATCAAGTAATAAACTACAAGGGAAACTGACGTGGTAAATTGTTAAAAATTTGGGGTTGAACGAAGAAATATTGACTAGAGCCAGACTTGAATCTGTGACGTCCAGATTAATGTGCCTGCACTCTACCAACTGAGCTACATATACTAGCCCTAGTGTTGGCCGTCTCCCTATTTTGTCAATGTCTTTGTTCAGGGGTGCCAGTCAGAAGCCATACAACCTGTAACTGCTGTAAAGCTAGTTAGAAATGATGGGGGAAATATTCTGTAGCATCAAGTGGGTATTAGCAAATTCTTTGCAGAAGAAAATCTGACAAACTGGCCGGTGCTCTTAACCGCTCGACCACAACACGCCACATCCACCCTTATTTAAAAACATGCTTGGCTGCTGTAGACTGGCTGTAGTCATTTCAAGACACTTTTCTTGATGTTTCCTTTCAAGTTTTCTTCAAATCTGTTTTGCATAATGAGACTCTGCTGAAGAGGAAAAACAAATTCAAGTTTCTGGGGCACATGTCAAGGGAGGAACAGGGCTGTTTACCAAATCAAAAAACAAAGGTATGCCTCTATACTTCACTCGAGCATGACACAAGCCAGGAAAGGGTCGGAACTTTTGACAAACCGGGGACCGGTCAAGGTTTATTTTAGTCTTTCTCCACATAAGCGGCAATGTAAAGATGATACAGAGTCAAACCCAAGCCCCAGATCTGGGGTTTCTCAAAACCTGAGGCGTTTCCTCCACCAAGATAACCCTTCAATCTAAAGAGCGTTTAAAAAATCACTTGAAGACATGTTCCTCTGTAATCTGGACACATTAGAGTGGTCATCAAGTCTATTTTCAGTTTCTTTCCCAGTCAACACCCCTCAATGCATCTGACACACCCACTTGATACAGAAATATAGCCTGGGGTTCGCCAAATGAAATCATTATGAAAAAATGTACCACAAGACACTTGTCAAAGTCTTAAAATAGATTCCACTGCTCAACCGAGTTGACCCCTTCCCACCTGCTAAATTACACATGACTGATCAACTTTTCGGCAACAAGCAAATATAGCACTCCCCCCCTTATCGTAGATCGATCGGACACGCCTCTCCCTCCACTGAGAGACGTTTCATGCATACCACATGGTAATCACGACCTCACCTTGCATATATTCCCCCAACTACCACCGGTGTGTGTTTCATTTTCAAGCAACGTTTACGTGTCAATATCCGTGTAAACTTCACCTCTTGATATCTTGAATGAGGTAGATGTACAGGAACACATTTATTTGACACTTCAAGAATTTCAAGCCGAATGCATGATGGTTCAATTTACACACTTTAGAGGCTGCATTTACCTACATCAGAAATGCTGACCAATATTTACTTGGAAATCGTGTGGGTCGTTTGTTCTGGAGAGTGGTGTAATCGTGAAAAATTGACCTATGGAATAGAGTTGATGGGAAATAAACAAATACTGACGAAATGTGTAATTACAGGGAAAACAAACAATTGAAAATTATTTATGTATTTACAACCAAACCATCATGAACAGGTCAATATTTCAAACCTGTTCAGTATTCTAAACTAATGAACGCAAAACATAAGATGTGATCAAGAAAATCTTCTAGTAAATTATCTTCGGTCGGACTCAACTATGTTTCTAGGTTAGACATGAAGTCGGTACCCACATCTAAAATATGGATTCAATTCATTTTTTGAGGTTGACTCAGATCGGTGCTGCAAGTGTTGAGACATAGACCCACTTTTACTCTTTCATCGACGTGGACATTCTGCTTCTTGTGCTGGGCTCAGAGAGAAAAGAATAAGTTGGGAGGTTTTCCCGTTTCTTTTTAGGATCTCCAAGGAGTTTGCAATCAAACCAGGTTTCTTCATGTGTGACTCGGTAAAGTTCAAAAGATAAAAACCCAAGACTCAAGGGTTTGATGTGCGGTCTTCTGACATGAAGAATACATCAACGCCATCTGGCTTCCAGAGGACCACAGCACGATCGTTCAATAAATTACGATGTGGGTCACCAGACCATTTTGAATCTCCTCAAGATATCTTAGAGTAGATATCTTACTTCTTTCTCCCGGCAAACATATTCCGGATGGGCTTGATTGCTAGATTGATTGATTGATTGATTGAGTGTGGAGCTGCCCTCCAAAACAGCTGCCCACATCACCAGCGACTGTATTCTTCCAAGCTACTCTGGCCAGCAGTCCATAAAGGAGCTAGACAATCTTGCCACACAATGGCTAATTCACACCAATTGTATTATTTAACTGTAGCTTAATCTAAGACATACTTCTTTCTATTCTAACCCCATAGAATCTTGTCCCTTTTGTGAAATAATAGTTAACTTATAGCAATTTGTTTTAGTTTTTCCTCTCCACATTTGTCCATATTTTTCACTTCTTTTATTGTCATTTAATACAGGGGTTGTTATCAGACTCAAATGCAGGTTGGTTACAAAGACTGTAATTTGGTTCAAAGAAATAAAATCAAAGACGATTAAATCTTACCCCATCATAATTTTAAAGAAAACCTCTCATGAACTTCAAGACAGATCACCAAAATACAACAAATGATCAGCTTCATGCTAACTGACTCTAACTGATCCCCAAGCATTCATCAATATCCAGAAATATATTTGGAACGTGGAGAGTGGATGATTACATCCCTGACTGGTGGGTACAGAAAGTCTAAAGATTGTGGGTCTAGTTACGACACAATGATGGACTTAGACGAATCGACGACAGTACATGAAATGAAAGCCGATGGGTTTAGAGTTAATAATGTTATGGATCTGTATATTCATTGCTTCTGTGGTCATCAGGCCAGTTCCAATCATTCTTCCAACCATCTTGAACTCTCCAGGGACACGGATCAAGATCACGCTGCCAAGTTCAGCGTTCAAATTCCGATTTAGAAGGTCCCTTCCATAATCACCGGTGCCCTTATATGTCCCCTCATTCACTCGGGAGTCTTGAACAGGGTTTAGTCAGCAAATTAAAATTTCCTTGTTACCTAACAAAGTAGATCAGTGTGTCAGATAGCCAAAAATAAAAAATTAAAAGGCTGTATAAAGAGTGTGTTGGTTACCACGGCCCTGGGTAGCTTTGGAAAAACACTGCGTGGTTGCAACCATCTATCACTCAAGATTACTGTGGAATCATAGCAGCTTGGATGTGGGGTCGTTGACGGTCTTTGCAGACCCTGCTCAAATTAAAGTTTCAACAGCTCTTATTGACCGAGGTGATTTCAAATGTCACGAGGGCTACATGTGGGCTTAAGTCTGGATACCACACGTGATATTAGTATGTCAGGGCTTGAAATGCTTACTGGACCGCTGGCCAGAGACTAGTAATTTCAGCACTGGGAAATTAACCACACAACTGATACATGTCCAGCAGTCTAGTAGGGTTTCTCCAAACACATACTTTTAAAACATTTTCTTAACTCCTCAAAATTCCTCCTAAAAGTCCACCAAATATAAAAAAAAAATAATAATTCACCACGAAGTCCGGTTGAGAACAATGATCAATTATTCCTTCCAACATGGTCAACGTTGATGATACAAGAAGTTACTTCAACCATTGTGCAATTGGAGGGCGGGCGAGGGCGGGGTAGGGGTAACTGGGAATTGGCGAGACTAGGGGTGTGAGTGGTGCCGAGATAACAAATCTTTGAGAGTGGAATACAAGGTTATACCGATTTTTTTATGAATATTTTGAGATACAAACCGTCCTGGTTTACCGTTCTCCTTATTCAGCCTGAAATGTCTTACCTCAATATCTGTGAGATGGAGTCATACAGACAGTTCAAGACACTGACAAGGATAAGTTCATTCTCTTGAGAGCTGCCTATGACGTAAAAGTACAAGTCGACGTTGCTGCGGTAGACGCACGTCAGTCCTTCCAGCATTATAATCTCAGCTGCAGAGGATGACACAAACAAAGGAAAGGGGTTGAGTGATTCCAGATGTAATTAAAAGTCAATACTACAGAGAGTTCAATCTAGGGTATTCCTTAGATGTTTACATCAATAATAAAACATAAACGCCCCCAAAAAGTGTTGACATTTTCTACGAAAGCCGTTTCAGCCTCTCTGAACGCAGTAGAAGAAAACGTTCACAGTAGTTTCCAACACTTAGGGATGAAAATAAATATCAATAAAATATCACCGGCCAAAATCTGAGAAAGTAACAAACTCGCATACGATGATTTAGACCACATCGTTTTAGTGCCGCCTGTAACTTTTCTGTTATTCAATAATAGTAATAACATATAGTCTTAATGAGTGCACGTATCTAGCAAGAGGATTACAAATAAGAGTTTACAAGGTGCTGCAGGGCATTCAGCAGCCACTGCCGGAAACACCGGGGCAAACCCTTTCTCTTAACGATAAGTGCAACAGGGTTGTTTTATATGCGTTACACAACACAATGGACCTACGGCTTTATGCCCCATCAGAAGGACAACGCACTTAAAGGGCAACTCAAGGGCACAATTGCCACGACCGCGACTCCAATCCACACTCTACTGAGCAGAAACACCAGAGCTTAAGTCCAGTGCACTTGACCGCTCGGCTACGACATGCAAGTAACTTTTCTGTTGTTCATCAGTAGGAGTCACATATGTTTTGAGGAGTGGCACTTGTTTTGGTCATTACATGCCAATTTTTTTTTAATCTCTGGCTGAACACTCTTCGACTCCCTTCCTCAACAGCTTGTGTTTGCTTAAAGATCTTAACAGATGGACGTGATTTTTTAAGAGTATTTTAGTTGCATGAATCAGTATGGATTTTGCTTTAAACCAGCGTCTTCAACTGAATTTAATCAAAAACTCAAGGCTACGCTTCTTTCATTTGCGTTCTCTTTTTCCGCGGGTCCCTGGGCATATTATACCTTTCTAATTGTCGGAAATATGTTGCCAAGCACATTCACAACATGACGAATTTTTAGCCCACGGCAGTTTCTTACGAACCATGGTTTTGAACTCATCTTTATGAGGTCAGGTCAGGGACATGTTGTCACCTTCATGACAAATACGGCCTTAAGAACTCAATGTCACGTTTCTCTACCCAGACTTCAACTGGTACAATACAAAAAAGATAATTGTTTTCAATAGACCTTCATAATGCGCTAGAGCATGGTAGCCCGCAAAAGAGGTATTGTATCATAGAACAACTGGTCCCCTCTCACTAGTCTTTCATCTTCTTACATATCTAACTGTACACAATTTAGGGTGA
Source organism: Pisaster ochraceus (assembly GCA_010994315.2). Taxonomy (NCBI): domain Eukaryota; kingdom Metazoa; phylum Echinodermata; class Asteroidea; order Forcipulatida; family Asteriidae; genus Pisaster; species Pisaster ochraceus. The sequence goes on from CM021534.1 coordinate 19,630,346, forward strand.
AACATGACTTATTAGTTTGTGTCAAAATACTTGCATTTTGACATGCGCGTGGTAACCGCCCAACAAGCACTAAAGTTTTTGTAGCATGCTTGCGCTCAAAGCAGTCACTTTCGGGAGCCAGTCCGTGTTGTTCATCAGGGATTGATAGGACAGGCTGCCCATAGTAGCGAGGCTGATTCAAACCCAACGTCACTAGATTAAGGCTGGTAGGGCAAATGGCCTGGCCCCTCTTAAAGATATTGATCATACATCTTATGAAACACAGGGAACATGACGTTGATTGCAAAATAAAGAAAACAGTTGATGAAACACCTAAAACAAAGAACAACTCTACTTCGATTTTGATGAACATGATCAACTTTTTCTTCTCGTTCAATGTCCAGCATTGGTCACCAATAACAAGGTTGATGAAATGTCAAAATGTTTAATGCAGTCAGACAGCTTGGACTGGTGGTTTATTGAGAAACATTAACCAGACATGGGTGAAGGGCTAGAGATTTCAGTGGCGAAAATTGCAGAAAGGAAGAAAAGCACATTAAACCATCAATCTTAACCAAAAAAGACTGAGCGTTCACCACAAAATTTGAGTTCATTTAATAAGGGAATAAAAGAGTAGGTAACGAGGTCTTAAATGGTCGTTTAAAACAGGCAGGGTCGTTGTAGTGCAATAAAGGACCAAGCTGAAGGCAAGGTCCTTTACCGCTTGGCCACGACCCAGTTATAAACAGGCGCTTAAGATCAAGTCACTACTTTTTCATTCCCATTCATAAATATTATTTCTGTTAAGAGCATAATAATGTAGGAAAATCTGGACAACTTTTCTTTGTAATTTTCAATTCTTGTCACGTCCTCGGGCTCTGTTCCGCAAAGAGTCAAATTGCATGCCACGCTCAATGGCTCAACTCCTCCAGACTAATCAGAATGGATAAACTGTCTGGGATAACTGGTCTACGGTCTAGAGAGACCCTAAAGATATTCAGACCCATTTGAAAGGTTTCAACATGAGGGAAACAACATTTTTTTATTTTGCTTTGGACTGGACACTTTGGCTTTAACCCCCTTACTAAAATTTCAGCGTTCTGATTGCACACTTCCACTAAACCCTTCATTTCTTGTGGTAAATCCATTATCATTTCCTCCTAGCCTGGGGACTTCACTTGAAATTTCATCTGCCAAGAAGGCTTTTCAACTCATCTCAGGGTAGTCACCAGTGCCTAGGTAGGACCAAGTCCTAGGACCAAGTCCTAGGACCAAGTCTTCAGCTTTCTTAACTGTTAACATTTGTTACTTGGAATTACTTGGGAAAGATTTTGATGGTACACACAGATTAAGTCTACAGAGCTGGTTGATTCGGAGGTAAGGGGCTGCAGAAAACAATAAGATCTGTCGTACATACTGGATAAGGTATACAAATACTTTATGTTTTTGATGATAATTAACAACAAAAGACTCTCTTGGAAGAAAAACAAGAGAAAGAGAAAGACAAAGAGAGCGACACAGAGAATAAGATGTTGCAACATCATTTAGGATAAGATTGGCCTTGGCTAGATGGGATGTGCCATGGGATCATTGGACAGGATGGATCAAAGACAGTCAGACAAAAGATATCCACCTCAGGCAAATGAGAAAACCCAACCGGCAAATAAGAAAACCCAACCGGCAAATGAGAAAACCCAGTAGGCAAATGAGAAAACCCAACCGGCAAATGAGAAAACCCAGTAGGCAAATGAGAA
>CM021534.1:19633078-19643127 GCA_010994315.2 Pisaster ochraceus
GAGAAAACCCAATTGGCAAATGAGAAAACCCAATTGGCAAATGAGAAAACCCAGCAGGCAAATGAGAAAACCCAGTAGACAAATCAGAAATTCCAATAACCAAATGAGAGAACACAATCTACAATCTACAACGGAAAATAAACAAGTAAAGACCAAAGGGGAATGATTTACCACCAACCATACGGTCTTGTAACAACATCACTGCATTCAAACGCCAGTTAAAGACACAACTGTTCTGTTAAATTATGTCTATATTTGTTGCTTTGCTAACAATTTATTTTGTTCTGCTTTGTCTATTTTTCACATCTTTTGTATATATTATGTTTTCGTAATGTTTCTTTGTAAAGCGCTATGATCATGTTCTTTGGAATAGCGCTATACAAGCACTGTATATTATTATTATTATAAAGGGGAACAACAATAATAATAATAAAAGAACAAAAAACATTGTTTTCTCTCAAAAAGAAACGTAACCAGGAAAATAGGCATGTTGGGTTTTTTTTCATCTTTTCTGAGAAAGCAGATTTAAACCAATCAATGCTGTAAGAGAGAGCAGTGGTTTTATTTATATCAACTGATGAACCTAACAGCTGAAGCATTATGAACCATGCGTGCTGTTCTCGTTTTGATAAGACCAGTCTTAAACAGCTGTTAATGCCCCCTCATGTGATCTGTTTCATCCAATCAGATCGGCATAACTTTCTTTGACATGTTTTAATGCCCTACAAAGTTTGAATGATCAACATTGACGTCAAGCCATCCCGCTTCTTGAATGGAACTTTTGAAATTTCCCGTTGAAAAAAAAAATTGGCAAGATCGAAAACTACAGCTGATTTAAGACCCTAGTAAAAGGCATTTTCCCAATTGGGTAAAATAGCTCCGTCCTTATCATCCACCAAGCTATTCCATTGTGGCTAAACACGCATGGTTTTCCCTCAGACAATAATCTTCCAAAATGAGTCCACATCCCAAAATGCTGAAGCTATTTTAGCGTTACCATGGCTAGAAAGCCTCGATATTGAACTTTATTAACATGAACATGTCGTCAATGTGTAAATAATTTACGCTTTTGACAGACCTCACCCCCAAGGTTTTGTTTGTTTTACTTCGATAATTTTGGTCTGGTTACACCTACATCATGTGGTTCCCTCTTTTTATTGATAATAACATTTAAGACACTAGGGTTTGGGAGGTACGTATATAACTAAAATGCTTACAAATCATGGACAAACAATAAAGAAGCTATTGTTTGTTTTCAGAAACCCTTGTTACCTGTAATCAAATTTTGGCCTAGTCATGGCTCTACCTTTTATCTTGGTCAAGCCAGGTACTAGTTATTGTGAAAAAATACAGTGGCTTTTTTCTTTTCTTTTTTTCGCTTGCGATGTCAAAGTTCATGTTGCAATGCCCATGGGGGAAGTCCGCACACACGGTCCACATGAACCACGTCAGAGCTTCGGTTAAGCTGACTCCATGACTCTGCAAAATATTGATCTGGCGGTAGGGCCTAAGGTCCAGCTGTTACCCATTTCCCTATCTTGGTTGAAAGCTCTCTCAACAGAACTGGCCACTACGCTTTATTTTCTAGAGCCCCCCCCCTCCCTCCACCTCACCCCCCCTCCATTTATTGCACAGGGACAAGAGGCTTCCTGTTTGAATATTGCGGCATCCCCCCACTCAAGTCTACATTCAGCCACGTGCTGTCTAGGCCAATTTCCTGGGCTGAGCGGGAGAACCCGGCGTACACACTAACGGCGAAATGTGGACAACGGTGATACACAGTGCCTGGCACCGGGTTAGTGTTAATAAAAACGCTCCGAGCAGACTGCAGTAGAATTGAAACGAGAGGGGCGGCCTTGGCATTGCGACCTCGGGTTTAGATTTATGCTGTGTTCTTACAGCGAGTAACTCTCACAACTGGGATGCTTGGACGCTCATGATCTTGTCTCTCGTGTTTTACAAGGGTGACAAAATATCTTATAACCCAAACATACTACAAAACTGAGTACACATTAGTTGGTTGGGGGGGGGGAGAGGGATTGTCTAACAGTACAGGTCAAAAGAAAGGATTGAAGCCTAGCCTAGCCAGGAAGGAAACGTGAACGACCCAATGTGAAGCCCCAAAAACTGAGCTTATAATTCAATTATATGTATCATGCAATCTTGGGAACAGCCGACTGTATGAGCCACTGCATTAATCAGCCCGCTCAGGCTTCGTGTTAAACTTCACGCTTCAAGATCTCGAGGGAGAGGAAAACGAGTTTCTCGCAATCACTTATCCTCAGGTGACCATGTGATTTGTTTTATTCGTACCAATTGAAAAAAGAAACATTTACACCTGTGGGCTTTGGTTAAAGCTGCACATAACATAAGCTCCATGACTTTGACTTTCTCATCTAAAAAACTCAGAGAAACTGATTGTGAACTTGTAGAACTGCACCATGCTCTCTCAAGTCTAGTTTTGTTGAGCTGCGAATAGCACATTGAGGTGTTTGCTAATCAAAGATAATAAAGCACTCATTCTTTTAACTTCTGAGCGGCCCCTTTGAATCCTGCAATTAGCAATAGGTACCACAAATAGTTTAATTGATGTTACAATTGCATAGGGGATAAAGAATAACATTACAAACCAGTAAAGAGGTAAACATTAGAATGATATTCTTTTCCCCAGATGCAATTATTATATCAAATAAATTGTTTTGCCATACCAGCTACTAATTACAGGAATAAATCTGACCTCTTGGCACAGGCCACACTTGGTGGTCTATCGGTTATGACATCAGTGCCCAATTTTATAGCTCTGCTTACCACAGAATTCTGCGCTTACAGCCCATAGAATTATGTGCTTTACAGGGCACTGTAAGTGCAGAATTCCGCGGTAAGCAAAGCCCTGAAATTGGGGCCTGTTCTAGAATTAAGGGGTTGTGGGTTCGGAAAGCGTTTATCAAACATCGGTGTTAGGGACTAAACCAACATTTGTTTTAAAGGTGAATGGAGAATGGGATGTGAGGGGTTGAAAGCCATCCTCCATGCCCCCAAAAACCACTCTCCATTCCCAAGCAAATAACTCTCAAGATTGGCCACTGTAACTTGGTTCTTCTAAGCAAGTACTTATTGTGCTTAGGGAATTTGTGTGCTCAGTGAGTTTGTGTGCTCAGGACTCTAGCAAGATGGTGCTGTTGGTAAGAAAATTACAGACTGTTGTTCTTGTTTTATGGCATCTCCCTAAGATGTTGCCATAGGTAAGACATTTACAGACTGAGGTTCTGTTTTGTGGCATCCCTCTAAGAGGTTGCCGTTGGTAAGAATTTTACAGATTGAGGTTTTGTTTCGTGGCATCTCACTAAGAGGTTGCCGTTGGTAAGAATTTTACAGATTGAGGTTTTGTTTCGTGGCATCTCACTAAGAGGTTGCCGTTGGTAAGAATTTTACAGGCTGAGGTTCTTGCTTTGTAGCATCTCACCATTTGCTCTATGTGTCTTGCTGAAGAGGTTCTTCTCAAATGCCTTCTGCTCCTTGGCAGTTGGGTAGGTGTCGTCATAATACTGCAATCAAAAGAAAAAAGACGGACAGAAAATTGAGTAAAACATTTCAAGGCAGCGAAGCTTTGTTTTAATAAAAACTGACATTTAACTCTCATTGATCTCTCAACGAAAAGTGCATGTAAACTTGAATTTTTTTTGTGACTGGAGACAGTGCAAGTCTCGGGCGTATCAAACATTGAGACCCATTAAAGTACGCAAGTTTCTTTCCTTCATGTGTTAAAGCAGAGGCAGAGTACGTGGGAGCAAAGGGGTCACAAAAGATGCTGGAATACGCGCAAGACGTGAACGGTATATTACAATAAAAATTCAAGAAATGAGAGGGTTTCTCTGAAATGAGATTACACCATTTCTTAATTCAGTATAGTTTCCAATAACTTTGGAGCGAAACATGTACATGTGTATGTCACTGAAATGAGTTGAAGCTCATCAAGAAAATCCTTAATTCCAGAATGTTCCCACATTGAACTTTGACCTTGTTTAATATCTGTATCTACTAGTGTGTTTGTTTACTTGCCTTTCACCTATTTACTAAACCAACAGGGGAGGTTTGTGTTTGCACAACTTTTATCACTGTGTTTAGAAATACTAATTTTGAAATCCTGTTTTCACTACGCTGTCTTTTGCCTTTAACAGCATAATCCGTTACTCAATATGCTATAAGAGAAACAACCGCAGAGATTTTTTTTCTTATTTCATCCTCGATCACCCGTCCCGCACCCCCTGTCTAGGCCATGTCACTAATCCCTGGTAGCCCTAGACACAAGGGACCCCTGACAGGAAAAGCTACTTTGTTTTAAATTGATTCCAGATTCCGCACCAGGCAGCTATTGTTTTCTCCACACATGAATCATCCATTTCATTGTCACAACCATCGTATCGGCTCCAACGTCAATTTGGCACGCCAACATTTTCTACTCTCACTTCTTCCCGTTGTTCTTGTGCAGGATGGAAGATAGCGTGCCGAATTTCAAAAGGTTCTGCCCAAGGGCAGAGTCAGGCAGCAAAACCAAACAATGAAGGTTCTTGCAAACGAAGAATGACATTGTCAGCAAGTCTTACCGGATTTTTGATCAGAAGAGATTCTGTCAAGCTGTTATCCTGAGCTGTCCCTTAGCTGTTTCAACCCCCACCCCCCCCAGTCCCTGCTAGCCAACTGTTCCATACAAAAAAAACTACCACAGTTTTCAGGTGACCAACATCATGTAAACGAGCTGTGTATTCACAGTTGAAAGTGTACACTGACAGCTGTGCATTCCCCTCTGACCCGCCATACCCAAGGGCGGGAGGGACACAAACAAGCCGCTGACTTTTAAAAATCTTCATGAAAATAATTTCTAACCAATGGTAAAACTTTCTTGGAACAGGACTTATTTGTTTTTCACATCAAAGGCTACAAATGCATTAAATGTAAAGTTACCTAAGACTGGTTCAAAATTTAATTTGTGATAAGCAGCCTTAAAGCTCTTAGCAGGAAAATTTGCTTACGTTTGTTTTGCTAAGTGATAAAAGTAGAGAGTCATTTTGGCTGGTAAACTGTTTCTGCTGAGCAGGATTTTTCTGTGCTTGGCAAATTCAGGTCATTCTTTGCTACAATGTAAACTTAATTAGCATTTTGGCTGGTAACCTGGATTTTTCTGTGCAGGATTTTTCTGTGCAAGCAAATACTTGTGCTTAACTACTTTAAGAAATTTTGTGGTTTTTAAACCAATGCTTTCCTTTCTAATAAAATACTACACCATGTTTTCTGATGCGCTCGGATTATTCCAAATTGCAACGCCATCCGTTTGCACCAGCTGCCTTCCTCTTACCCCAAAAAAAGTTCCTCAACGCCTCACAGCTCAACTCGATTTCGTTCTCAGTGGATCAGCGAGCGTGACAGTGAAACACACTTGTGTCCAGCAGGTTGTTTTCATGCCCAGCAAAAAAATTGATCCAGCATAAAGACACATCTGCTTTGAGTGAACCATTAATTTTGACTGATCATGACAAATTTTATGTAAAAGTACGGGACATGTATGACTACAGTTTATCATGTAATGTTCCATATCCTGCCTATCAAAGTCCTAATTAAGTTTCTACAGGGTTCGCACTTGTAAGTAGACTCAAACCAAATGCCCGGCCAAGCTGCCAGTGTTGCAGTTTAGACTTGGAAGTCCCTAGACCTGGAAGACCAAAGATTTGGAAGTTGAGAAACCAAGACCCAAAATGAGGCTGAGATTGACGCTACAGCCCCCCCAAAAAAAATCCGAAACGGAGATGCTGCAAGATCCAAAGGCCTAACACCTCAGGGGGAAAAGGTCCTGGCCAGACTCACAACACAGGAAACTTCACATGAAAAATAATCAATAAGAAGAATGTGGAGATTGGATTTATCTACATGGGGTTGGACAATTTCTTTTAAACGTGTTTGTTGAGCTCTTAAACCTAAGGAAGCAAAAACTGACTCTTGTCAAATTTCCAACTGACTCTTGTCAGGAAAATTCCATAGGAGACTGTGGAGACGAAGTCCACAGTACACAAGTCATGGGGTTTCCTGATGATACCAGCTGTACAATCAGAAGAAACCCATGTACCCAATGCTAGCCTGGAAGGTATGGTACTTTGTGGCAGTCTGTGGTACCAGTGTCAGCTGTCCAAACAGAAGAAACCCATACACCCAATGCTAGCCTAGAAGGTATGGTACTTTGTGGCAGTCTGCGGTACCAGTGTCAGCTGTCCAAACAGAAGAAACCCATGTACCCAATGCTAGCCTGGGAGGTATGGTACTTTGTGGCAGTCTGGGTGAGAAGAAGCAGAAAGCCTGGTTTCACCCCAAACATCTTGAAAGGAGGAACCAAGTCGTACACACTGGTGGAAAATACTGAAGAAAGGACAGAGGCTGGCTACAGAACTACGGTGGGAAAGAGGTTGTCATGATGATGCCAACCCTTCACCAACAAGATTAAAAATACACACTGTGTTGCACTACCATTAACAAAGCACCGGCTCATAAATAGTTGGCGAGTTTCTATATGGTGTTCTAAGAGGACACTGAAAGACTATGTGCTTTTGGTTTGTGGCAAGATGGTGAACAATTCAAAACTTGTTATTTTTAGTACCAGGGGGTACTGCCTTTCTGTTAAAATGGATACACAAAAATAGCCTTAAAGAATATTTTATGAAACACATCTCACAGTCTGCTTCACGCTCATGTCTTTAAGAAAAAATAAAAAGGAATTTATCTGGGGAACCCCATCTTCCAGGCAGAAATAAATAAATGAATGTTTTTGGAAATTAGCAGCACATGGTAGCTGCTCCACGCATGTAACATGATGCCCCCCCGACGACTTCTCTCTTTGATAAATCGCAGTTCCAGACAAGCTGATCTTAATTAAATATCAAATCAATCTGAATACCACGACACTCCACAAGGAAGTCAATCATTTCAACTTGCCTTGTCTGGATCTTTTCAAGATGGTGGCATTTTTTTTTTTGTGACCTGGGACCCCCTCAGCTACTCTTATTAAATCAGAAAGCCGCATGACTAATTTGATCTGTTCCTTCTTCTTCGTTTCATCTTGGGACTTGTCCTCATGAAATGCGATAACTTTTGATCGAAATGGAGAGTACAATTTGTAATAGTTTCGCAAGTTAAGTTTCCGTTTGTCATGGAATTAGTCATCAGGAATGGAAAGGCTTTAATAGTTTTATTATGGTACTGTAAAACAAGAGCGGAAAAATAGGGTTGTTGAGAGTGTGCTTTTCCTTTGTGCTCAAAATAATAAAACCAAACAGTCACCTGATGTTGCTCTTCAAAAATATCTTAACTGCTCCCAAAAGCTCACCATTTAAGGATTTATTCATAATCTTTCATTTAAGTGCTTTTCTGCATTTTCTGTATTATTTTTTATTTTTCACCAATAAATTGGAATTGGGGGACAAAATCACAAAGAATGACACCTCCACCTGCTCCCCTACCTCTCCACTAACTCATGGAGCAAGACATCTGATCCAATCTAACTAGACATGTTCTTTAAGAACTAAGTGGAATGAGCTCTAATTAGAACTCAAGTCTACTCAGTTAAAGTGAATATCACATGGTGCTACTGCAAACCGACATCGCTAAGAGACAGCTTTCGTTTGTTTCATTCCTTTCCTTTCCTTTGACATTGTTGTCCTCAGCGTGCAACGGGCAAAAGAACCTGCGGCTGTTTGTAAAAGTGCCCCTGGTGAACTTTTGTACTTTGATTCTTGGTTCAACGTTCAATTACTATTTATTTTTAGCAGGAAGATCTCCGCACAATTTCTCTGCTGAAGTACAAAAAGAAGCTTACCAGAATTTAAGGTTACCAGCCAATATTCTATGTCGCCCTGGTACCCGCTTATTTTTGCTAAGCAGAAAACCATTAGGCAATATTTTCAGCTTAAGTAGCTCTATGAAATTGGGCCTTGGATATAGTTTGCACCCATTTCTTGCAGTGGATTATGTTGTCTTGTATACACTAAGCAGAATGCTCATCAAAGGCTTGGTACAGCTTCAGTTCTATGAAATAGTGGTTGATTTTACAGGAAGACTGACTTCAATACTTCTTACAAAAGTTGCAAGAAAAGCATCTGCAAACTTGACATTCCATATTTACCCTCCATCTTATTAAACTACAGACTGTTTTGACTTCAAACTTACCTGTCAAAATAGAACAGTTCTGTAATAATTCACACAGCGAAAGCTTTGTAATATCAAACTTTCTTCCGACATTTACTCTTTTTGTTGATATTTTGTTTTCCGTTTTCTATTACCGTTGTTCCTACACCAGGTCCCCACTACATGGTACCATGCCTAGACACATTAATCATTTGGGTACAGACCGTGAAAATGACAGCTCTGTTTTACAAACGGATGAAGGGGGGCCAAACACCAACAGCTTCGTCATCTTCCCAAACCATCCCCCCAAACCTCACTTGGTTAACTAAATTTCCTTTTCGTGTGAAGCCTCGCACCTTAGCCATGAGGTAACATCCCCTTTCATGCCTGTTGAATTATCAAGAATTCCTCCCTCGAGACCTCTTTTGATTCTCTCCAAGGACAAAAGGGTAAACAACCGTTAGTACTGACACTTTACATTCCGGATGAAGAATGGCATACCTCTTCCCTCCACCCCCTCCCCGCCCCCACTGCAAAAAAAAGTTTTAATTGACAGATCCGAATGCTCGGCCCATGTTTACTGACCAATAACATTTCAAAGATGCTACCATTGCTTCTTGAGACAGGGCAGGTGGAGAAGAATTACTGTGCAAGTTACAGTAGATAGGCAAGCGGTCATAATGGAATACTGTGTGCTGCTATAAAATAATGCGAATCTGAGGAAACTCACACACGAGGAATATTCCTCAATCAACTTTGACCTGTGACCAACACCTACAATTTAGATGGTTCAAAACAATGAAAATAAAAAGTTGGCCGGTACGATTATAAAATAAGGGTAATTTTGATCTTCCCAAAGCGCTCGCTCGTAAAACTGTCCAAAGTAATAAAAAGGAAATTTTTTTTTCTAATGATGTCTGCTCAGGAACAATGTCTCAATAGCGTTAGTGAGTTTTGGATTTATGATGGAATTACTTCAATACTTTACCTTGGAGACGATTCTTTCGCCATCGTTGTCCAGTATGGCAATAGCTTTAACTGTGTACAAACTTGCTGGCTGTAACGAAAACCATATCAAAAATTCCAACTTAATTTGATAAATTTTAGTTTGGGTCTTGTCTTCACTGCCTGTTGACAAGAAACAGAAGCTTACCAGCAGTAATAATAATGAACATTCAATCATAATGTGTTTTAGAAAAGAAGAAAAAAAATGTTACTATATTTTCTATTAAAAAAACTGTTGAATAAACAAAAACTTCAGGCCTGGAATTACACAGAGGCCATGGAGGCCATGGCTTCTGCTGTCCCTGGTCATTGCCTTGTTTCCCATAGACTTTAAGATTTTCCATTGGAAGTGCCCAAATTGAAAATGGCCTTGCCTTCTCAAGGAGGAAATTCCAGGACTGAAACTTGCCAGCTTAACTGAGCAAATAATCAGATTTACAAATCGAAACGCTTCTTCCATTTTCGACAAACAAACATGACCAGAGTGGACTTGTGATTGTTATCAGTGGACAAAAGACACAGTAGAGGTGACAAATCTCAGGTGGAAGAGTAATTTACAGCTTAATAACACTCGTCACGCCCATGCCTCATTATCCAATGATGGATATAACGACCCATGGGTTCCACAGCTGTGAACAACCCTACCCGGGGATCTTCAGATTTCCCGGAGGGGAGTAATGGGAAATGAAAATCCACAGATATGTAAATTAGTCTCACTTCTTACCTTCATAGATAATAAAACAATTCATAAGTCAAAAATCACAATGTCTTTGGGGAGGTTTCAACGGCACTTGTTGTCATTGTTCATTTAAAGTGTCATCTATTCAATCTATAGCAACATAGCAACTGCTGTCTTGGTTTGTGAGACTGTAAAGGTG
>CM021534.1:19643313-19658391 GCA_010994315.2 Pisaster ochraceus
GGATGTTGTTGTGTTGGGTCACGGTGCTGCTTGACCTCTTAAAACCAAAGATAAATCGTATCGGGTTTAACTTCTAGCTGTCTGAACGCAAGGTAGTTTTATTTTTACGACCGCCCCCCTCCTTTAGTCACTGTCTGAACATGGCACATATTTGGCCCAGAATGCCATCACTTATTAAGAATAAACAACAATTCCTGAGACGGACTCTTCAATAATCAAAGTATCTTTGAGATAATCTCTAAAGGTGACCCGGGCTGAGACCAGGGAGGCACTGCCTGAAAGACGGGGTTTGCCCTTCACTTTTTCATCGAATTGTCAACAGGAAAAGTTAGCTTTCCATTTCGCTGGTCCATCAGCTTTTGAACTAGTCTATAATTCATATTAAAGAGGGATGCTTTCCAACACTGAACTACCCAGCCGGACTACTTGGAGTGTATTTTGAGTGGTCCTTGGGTGTTTTAACTGGCATTTGGCCACAGACCACTGTTTGACCCAATACTATGAGGATCAATAGACCTTATAAATGCATCATTACATCACTGCAGTGGGGTGCCCTCAAATAGAGGTCAGGATGATGTGTGCGCTATGCAAACATAGCTGTGCGTTTTCCATCATCGTTTCACTTCTAACATGGCAGTGGGATCATGTCACTGCATAAGGTCTGTAAAACTTTCCTTTTGTAAATACAAACATTGACCAGCATTTGGTATGGGCAGCCTTGGGTACTCACAAAATGTTTAACTGGATTGGCACAATTTTGACCGTAACAAAATAATTCAACCATTTACTATATGAAGCACATTTTCTATTTGTTGTGGGTGGCAACCATTGACTGATTGGTGATTTGGCTAACCTGATAGAAATTGTAACACATTGTAAATTACTGCACATATGTCCGAGTGGAGTCACCCTGTACTTTTGCCAGCCACTGGTTGACAAACCTTTCAGCTGTGAGGCCAGTGCATCTCGATTTTGCAAAAAACATTGCATCTCGCACAGAAGTGATCCATGCGAAAACGCTGTATCTCGGCCCATATTAATTTGTGTGTATATCCTGGCTGTTTTAAACGAGGATACGTTTCAACAATTGCAAACTCAGGCGTAATGTATTTCAGGAGATACAGCGTTTTTGTACTGACAGAATGATATGCAAACAGTGTTCCAGACATGCAACTTCAGTATTACAAAAAAGAGAGGAAATTGCCTGGAAAATAACACTTTGTACATTGTTTTCAGATTTCTATGGCACCAAAATTAAGGGAAAAAAAAGAACAATCAGCCGATCATCCTTGAAGTTGGATGCCTACTATTCAAAGAATTAAACCCAAAGCAATCACTGGATGTGTGTTCGAGGGTGAGAACCATCGTTGTCTTTCCTACTAGTAAATAACTCTGAAACATCATCCATGGACAATTTCAGAGAGACCAAATTGAGAGAGAAACTGAACTGGTTTAGGCAATAAATCTCTTCCAAGTTGTAGCATATTCATGAAGGGAAACATTTACAGGTCTCTAACCATCGTCTGTCAAACATTATTACGTCTGCATAGGCACATTTTAGAGGACACTTTTTCCTGATCGAATCTTAAAGTACGTCTTGTGGTAAAGAGTCATCAAACACCGACTGTACAGTGAAATTGGAAAGCTTGTCTGTAATGAGAGAAAATCTGAATGATCTGAAGTATTATGGGTTGGGGTGGGTTGGGTTTTTTTTACTCCCATTTTGTAATTGGTTTATAACAGCTCCTCTGGAAACTAGGACTAAACTGGAAATAGGAAAATACGAGAGGGGTTAAATTTCAGATGACGTGTAGGTCCAAAACTAATTCCCAGATTGTAGGGGTGGAATTTTTTTCTTTCTTTTTTTACTTTTTTTCTTTTCCAAACAACATTTCTAATCAAGGGTGAAGGTTATCGGAACTATACCAGCTACTGCTAAATGCTAATAACGTGTAATTTCGATAACATTGAATGAACTGTTTTGTTTGTTTACTGTTATTTTTCACTCCTGGTACAGTATATTCAGGATTATATTAAACAGCTTCTACCGTAGTCCGGGACTCAGTTCGAAATAAACCTTTTGGATTAATGTCACCCAGCCGCCATCTCATAAAAACGCACAAATTTATACGCTCGGTGCACAGGAATGGCCAAAGCAACCTCCTTTTGACCTCTAGGCGAGGGTGCCCTAATGAAAAGACATCATGTGCACTCTACTTGACAATGACAGACCTCTCCTTTAAACAGATCTATCCACTTCTGAATCTGAATCTGAAACATACAGTCAGCAAAGCATCCTAATAATGGAAACAACACATAACCTTTTTTTAATTTTACACTTGACTTAGTTGCAAAAATATTTAAACCCTTAACAATCACATTCACAGACCTTCTGACCAGATATTGGGTGCATTTTTAAAATTTAGTAAATGTACTAATTTCGATATATATTGATAAATAAACATCCCTGGCCTTTGGGAGCTAGGCTTGATGTGTCAAACCTCCTCAATGATCACACAGTACAGAGTGCTGCTGGATTAATTCCACGTATAATCGGACTGCCATTTTTCTTACTCCTTACATTTTTACAAGACAAGACAAAGTTATGACCAAGCACACAATCTTATAAGGGATGCTTGTTTAACTACTGTTGGCCAAAAAGAGTGAAAAGGTGGTGGTCGGATTCAGCATATTTTCCCCAGTCCTGATGCACAAATTAACTACTTTTTAGCTGACTACACTCAGTGCCAGTGGGTCACCGTGTCAGTCGGTCAGGAGCGAACACGCGTAAATTGTAATGTCCGAAAACTGGGCATACGAAGTGCCGGACTAGTTCGACTATATGCATTGTCATAGTAATATTATAAACACCCCCAACATAATACCAATAAAATCACTCTTTAATTCAACTCATAATTCAGTAATCAAATATAATCACAGTCACAAATAGTCCTGTTCTCGTAAAGTCAACCACTACGATTTTTCTTACCAATACGGGAGCATCCATGTTGGCTAGTTTTCGGTGGTCCCAAACAAAAATGCTCGTTGCTTTAACACGTATTCCGCGCACCAACGTAAACTTTTTGCCAACGTGTAAAACGGATACTGGCGAGAATCAACGAGAAGACATGTCAACGGCTTGCAACGGCGGGGGCGCTCTTCACACTCGCCTTTGGTTTAATGGGCGCACAATCTACAACTGTTCTGCAAGATACTAGTCTTAGTATTCAACATGCAGAAACATTTAATTTTCAGTCTCACAGCATCTTGAAATAAAAACACAGTAATTGTTTGACGTATAGCTTAAGATGTATTTGTTCGATTAAGGTGGAGACTCTATCGAAGGGACAGTCTACGCTCTGACCATCCCGAAATGTCAACGCCCTTCCAATCCCAAAATATCCCACACTGGACAAGCTTACATCTTGGGAAAGGGTCCTGAACTTGAGAGAAAATCCAAGCCTACCCCCCCCCCCCAATACTCCAGGTACAAACGTCACAAGCTAGGGACATGTTTCATTTGACAATTTCCAAAAGGAAATTGCTCTAATATTGACTTTGAGAAGAAGAAAAAAATCAAAACATAAAAAATATTATATTCAGTAAGTTGGGCTTGTTGATGTCACTCATCTTGGGTATTCTGGGAATAGTTTGCAAAGGAAAAACAACCGATTTGATAAATTATTTCAAGACGTCACAGACATTAAAGGAAAAGTTCCATCTTAAGCATGGACGCCGAGCCTAAAACTTGCACCCCACGCATCAGAAAGTGAAATCACAACAGTCAACCCGAGTAGGATAGGTCTCCGCTGCTTTCTCTGTTTAAAATTCTGACTGAGTCAGACACAGTAGTTGTGTCAAAACACTTGTTATATCTATCTATGTGTGTTATTGATGAGGAAGTAATTCAATCGACATAAATCGCAAAAACCATGTTGGTACAAGCAGACACGTCAGTAGCACGCGGTGCTTAAATCCGGTGCGCGTCATATTTTTTGTTTACCCCCCCCCCAAATAGGTCTGATCCTTTTGTATTTTACATTGCGCTTTTGTTTTGATGGATACTAACATTATACTGGCGTGGGTGTCTAGGGGTGGGTGACGATGCAATTGAGGAATAACAATCTATAGTCCACTGCATAATAACACAGTTTTCTCATTCTTTGGACCTATCTTTCCGTTTCTTGGATGTCAAACAGTTAGTTTAGTAAACAAAGAATATTATTCCTAACCTTCCGTTGAAGTCCTTTGATGACCACAAAAGTTTAGGTTTTTTAAAAACTTCACGCCCCCTTTTCGATATAAACAATTAACACACAAATGTTTAAGATAAACACACAGTGTTATGTTTAGACACATTTTATTCTCAATACGTTCAAGAAATTTGAATAATTGCTGCACATTTTCTCGTTTAAATGTTTTCGAATTTTCACCATTGGACATGACCACGTTAATTCACGTAATGTTAGGCACCTCAAGTCTTTACCAGAATTAGCATTTATAAAATTATCATTGTTATACAAGGTTTTTTTTTAAAGAGCAAAGGCCACACTGCAAATAGTTTTTAGAAATTGCGACTATGGAAAGAAGTATTGCTAAATATACATAGGTTGCTGACCACTGGAACTGTTGTGACTGGCTACGGTGGGCCTACTGCCGAACGAGTCATCTTCACAACAGGGTGTGACGGCGGCGGGAAAAGGGATGGTGTTGGTTGCCTTGTGATATTTTCTCAGTAAACAAACATTAGTAATAATATTACGAGAGAAAAAAAGAAGCAAGACAGAACAATTGAAGGAGGGTCAAAGGAACACACAAGAATTGTTTAACCGTCACGGGACTTGCTTGCAACGTGACAATTCTTTTGAAGGGGCTGGGTACACAGTGCTTGGCACACCCCGGTGTACATGGATGGGACACGAGTGACTTCCTTGTTACTTTGAAAACGATATCAGAGCGATCATTCTCAGACTTGGGAACTAAACCTGGGGCTGATGGATTACCATCCATCCATTCAACAAAGTTGTTGACACAAACGCCAAAAAGCTAATTTGCAAAAACATATAATTGTGCCTTGCTAAAATGAATTTACGTAAGCCCGCTATGAGTCATTTATTGCATACCAGGGAAGTTCCCGCCTGATATTGGTATCTTTGGGTTGATTCAAAGTTGTTTTACAAACAGGATCTAAAATAAACACATTCACGGTCAAGAAGAGTAAGAACTTCCCATGGAAATATTATCCAGGTAAAAAAATTGCATGAGTTGTGGTGATTTCAGATTCTCGAGAAAAACTGCGTGTATTATTGTGTAATCAATCAATATGAAATACAAAAATAAACAACACAAATGTGTGGTGACAATCGGTATACTTTAAAACTTTGAAGGGGTAGTCCGGAGACTTTCCTTGCTACATCCCCGTCACAGAGAAAACAAAAACGCTACAAACAGGAAGGTTAGTTTCCAAACAGAAGCAGCCATCTTGGGAAAGAGGTCCTATACGCTTGTGATCAAAATATGCAGAGTTTTGTCAGGGCCTATAGCTGATTCAAAAAATACCCTAAATTTAGAGTCAATATTGGACCCTATTTCAACAATCCCTGAAATTGTTGACCAACAAATTTTTCACTTACAGATATTTTTCAGAGGCTTGGTGCATTGATTGATTCAGTCAGTAATTTACCCGGATATACATATTATGTTTTCATTGATTTTGAAATCAATGAAAACATGAAAACATTGGGTTTTACTTTTAGATTCTCAAGATCAAAACTTACTAATTTTCTCAACAAGCTCTAGCAATTTGGGCAAAACTATTCCAAAGTAAGTTTTCCACCCAGGCCATCTCTATATCTTGTAAGTTATGTGCAAGTGTGTAACCATTGGCTTTTCAATCTTACCAACGTTATGCCCACCCTTTCAAAAGAAAAAAAACCCACCCCATACAACGTATTCACCCTTTTGATTAGTTGAAGGACAGTGTAAATAATTGTACACCTGTTGTACTGATTTGTTCAATTTCGCCGTTGTTTTTGTTTTCCTTCCGTATGTCAACAACATTCGCTGAAATGTTTTCAAAATACGGAAGGCCGTCAAACAGCAACTAACTGTTATTTTCTTTCACGCTTTTCTGTTTTGCTGTTCGTGGTGAGTCCTTCCTCCACGGTTAAACAATAAAGACAAACTGACGGTTTGTACTGGGGGTTTTTAAGTACAATATTCCGTCCCTGGGTGGTTTCGATTTCGGTTAACAGCCGAACGCGCTAACCGATTGCGCCACAGAGACTATGTAAAAAAAAAAACTTCGTATAATGACTAGTCTTTTATTTAAAAAAAACACACAATTATTTTCCTTTGATTAATTCGAATTACTTTCAGAGGCCAATTCATAAGCAAACAGTAGTGTTCAAAACTTCTTCTTCTTTTTTTGCTGACCAAAAAAACAGGGAAAAATTTTCATGTGATACGGTATTCTGCCTGGTAACCTTCTGGTAAGCAAACTGTTTTCTGCCTATAAATTACTTTCTGTACTTCGGTAACTCTATGGAGTCGGGACCTCATTAGTAATAAACTGAATCTTACCTTTCGTTTATAGACTCAAAGAATATTATAGCTTTACAAACCTCCAAAGAAAATACTAGATATTATCGTCCGTCAATCCTCGCTTCAATCGATGTATTGTTAGCTATACTACGTACATAAAAGTTGGAAAAGTCCAAACCTAAGACACAAATTGTTGGGTTTATTGTAATTCTGGGCGGTTTTTATTATCATTTTTCCCCTTTTTTTTTCTCTCTTTTTTTTTCTTTTCTTTTTTCTTGGGGGAGGGTTGGCTCAAACAAACAGTTTAGGTATTTCCCTAAATATTTAACTTGTTGAGAAATATGTAAGTTTAACAAGGCCAAAGTAAAGTTGGCAGAGTTTATGACTCCCAAAAATGGTATCAACAAAAGATTTTGCGTGGCCATAGCACTTCATCGATTAAGTTATACTGAACCCTGGGTTTTCCCCAAAACAAAGTCCCTGTGTGATCGTGCACCAGGAAGGAATTTTTCCAGCAGTCCTAATTTTTTACCTGTTCTTTTGTTTTTCTTGTTTAAACGGATGACAGGATATGTGTCATACGCACAAAGGGAAGGTCAACGAAGCGCGGAAATACGCATCCATGAGTTGGAATCAAAGGAAACTGAAGCTCCTTATATGTCCATATACCCTCAGATTAGAAATGAAATCAAATGTCAACATTGAGTTTAATAATTTACCTTTCCTCATCGAACCGTTGTTTTGGGTATTGCTGTGATTGTGCTAAACTTTCGAGGAAGAAAATGATACTCACAGACCCTATATTGATATTGACACAATACCCGAATTTTGGCATTAGGCTTATGCTATTTGGGTTTTGTTTGTTTATTTTCTGTTGGTTTTATTTATGTTTACGGAGAGCTGTTTATTGACGGCTTTTACAAGAAAGAACTCGTCAAGCTCTTTGCTCTTTAACAAGTTTAGTAACTGTTTACCAAGAAGCAGCCATTTTGAATGAATGAGGGCACAGTATTGTATATACCTTCTCATAAAAACTTGCTAAAATCCACGAAATTGTTCTTTCATTTGACACTTTTTGAACACCTCGGTCTTCCAAAGTATTTGTAAATCAAACCTGAGTCGAATTATGTCCAGGTTCATTTTAAAAATGAGTTGATGATTTAACAAGTTTAACTCGGTCCAATTAGTTTATTTGCTTGCATTGAGTCAGACAGACACAGACGATACATTTTGTTGCTTCGCCTTAATGATAAATGAGCAAATGTAACTTTCTATACAGCTTAAGGACACGTCTGGAACGGAATCACACACGTGGGATTTAAAGTTAACCTTAATTGCATGAGGTGTCTTAAACTTAATTAGTATTAATCAAAGTCAGATACTTGAAAACAAGTTAAAATAAATGACAAAATAATGTGTCATCGGTAAAACTTGAGGCCAAATCTTTCTTATACTATTTGAAGTTTTGTTTTATATCTAATAATTTCCCACGCCGATATAATTTGTTTTTAGGTTTGGAATTATGGAACTAAACATGATGTTCTTAGAATAACTTATTATATTCAAACTGTAGGCCTTTGGGCAAAATTAAGAGAACTTGCTTCAAACAAACTATTACCCTATTCCTGGGTGAAGTCGAACCACCGGCCTTTCGATTAACAGCCGAACGCCAAAGAAACTTGCTGTTATATGACGTTTTCCTGAAAATTTTCGGTAAAAAGCTTATGGCTAAAATTTTCTTAATATACCTTTTATACCTAAAAACAAGTTCCGTCCCTGGGTGGATTTGAACCACCAACCTTTCGGTTAACAGCCGAACGCGCTGACCGGTTGCGCCACAGAGACTTGATGTGAATCTGTTTTCTGTGACTTTCTCTAAAAGTCATTCGTAACACTTTATTTATATCAGACAATTTTTCAAAAATAAGACGCCGTCCCTGGGTGGATTCGAACCACCAACCTTTCGGTTAACAGGCGAACGCGCTGACCGATTGCGCCACAGAGACTTTGTATTGAACATGTTACTCTGTAAAATAAATTCTGTAAGACGAGTTCAAACTGGTTAAAATGAAAGCCTCTGCTTACTCATATAAAATTATGTTTCCGTCCCTGGGTGGATTCGAACCACCAACCTTTCGGTTAACAGCCGAACGCGCTAACCAATTGCGCCACAGAGACTTGCTGTGTAACTATGTTCTGTAACTGTACCTGAAAGTTGCTTATACCGCTGTATTTATATTATACAATGTTTCAAAAATATTATTCCGTCCGTGGGTGGATTTGAACCACCAACCTTTTGGTTAACAGCGGAACGCGCTAACCAATAGCGCCACAGCGACTTGCTGTGTTACTATGTTCTGTAACTGTACCTAAAAGTGGCTCATACCACTGTATTTATATTATACAATGTTTCAAAAATATGATTCCGTCCCTGGGTGGATTTGAACCACCAACCTTTCGGTTAACAGCCGAACGCGCTAACCGATTGCGCCACAGAGACTTGATGTGCACTTTATGTTTCTATACTTTTTCTGTAAGAAATTATCAAAACGTTAATATGGTTCAAATGAGAACATAAAACAATCCCCGTAAAATTTTTAAAGAGTTTTTCAAGTTAAATGGATGAGACCCAAGTGGGTACTGAAAGGGGCAGAAAACATGTTATTTTTAATAAGTCCGCAGCACGAAGCTCAAAAAGATGTTTTTAATTTAGAGAAACGTATCATATATCGTCACAGGAAACACACACCGTCCCTTCATTTCATAAATACAAATTCTGGAAACAGAATTAGTACATCTGAAAGTCTCTAAATATTTCGAAGTCATTCTTAGGTTTCTCTACTAATAAACACTGTAATAAATTCAGGGTGTTTAAGTCAGTCTCGATAAACGTTCTGTATTTGTTTAGTGGCTGGCTGTAATCAGAGAGGAATTCAGATTGACATAAAGTAGGATATCACCGTCGGCACCGAAAATAAGGGAGTTCGTTTTGAAAACAGGAGACACGCAAAACGTGTGGGTAAATTTATATGAATGACGATTGAAAAGCGAGGAAACGTGGTTCCAATTCCTCACCTCCTTCTGCTGGTGTGTGAACCCTCCACGGGACCAAACCGTTCCTCCTCCCTTAGCCTCCGTACCCACCATTCTATCCTGCCCCCCTATATACCCCCAGGCGCTCTCAGTCACAGATCCCATCAATCCCAAAATTCCTTCAGTTGGTCTTGAGATACTTGTAATAGTGTTATTACGCACTTCCCAATAGGCCCGGGAAAGGAAACAGTTGATAACTTCTTAATGAGTAGAGGCATACGCGTGTCTCCTTTTGTTTTACAAAACGGCATTCTTGAATACATCAATGAATACACCTTTATTAACGAAGACAACCAGGTCATGAATAATTCATTATGTCATTAACGCAAGGCAACAAACTAGTCTCTTTTCGTGACAAGTATAGTCAAAACCATCACACATGACGTGCGGTTAGGGCAGTACTCCAAACACAAACCAAGTGCCAAGCCCGTCTTAACCGAACCTAACAATGTCAATTACGCAAGGCACCATGCACATTAAGACAAATGATAAGGAGCATGATCTGTCTGTCTCATTACTTACTTGAAGTGTTGATAGGTCTCAGATTTATCCTTGTTATAAAAATCAAGAAGGGTGGAGGAGAAATTACCATAGAATAATTTCACCCATGTAACTTTTTTTAGTTTTCACAGGCAGGGAGCTAGCAACTGTTGACATCGAACGAAAGCAATTTCGTCGATTGACGTTAACACCAAGGTAATTTACTACTTAAGTTGAGAATTTGAATACCGGTCCTCTAACAATGGAAGGGAGTGTCACCTACAGTTGGTAATTTATTTATAAAAACGGAAAAGGTTTCCAAATGTATCTGTGGTAGACTGGTAGGTGGGGTCAATAATTCATCTCGGAACAGTAGAGCAACCAGGGTGGGGGCGGTAGCCCCCTCCCCCGCTCAACCCCCCCCCCCGCTCAACCCCACCCCCACCCCATTAGATCGCAAAAAGAAATGCACACATGAATGGATTGATACATTAAATTACTTTGCCCCTGCTTAAACACCCCCCCCCATGAACATGTCGGGTTACCTGACTCTGAACTTTACACTCTAAACAACTCCAGTGTCAAAATTGACCCGGAGTCCGAGTTCCAGGGGGCCACTGACCCATTGCTGGGTCAGGCTGACCCGCAAGGTGGTTGAAAAATGGGATTTTAAATCGGCTTCTAAATCATGTTGACCCTTTTCTGGATTAAACTGTGACCTGGAAATGGGTCAAACCACACGGAGTCATAAAACTCTCACCAGAAATATTGGGTTGCAAGGATTAGTGGTATTCGGGACACAGATCTGAGGCCCCAGCCATCAAGGTTTAGAAGGGGGGGGTCTTGCCTGGGCTTATCATGTTGCAAAGTGAGGCTTTCGAGTGCTGATGAATGATTATGTGAACTAGCTCCTCAGAACAAAATATCAGCCAAAATATGGATGTCAGAGACGGAACGCAAACAAATTGGCATTTCCCCCCGCCCCCTCCATGATCTCAGAGGGGTATACTGGGGTATCTAACCCCGACATGGTTCACGCTTGAGTGGTGAGATGAGCGAATTCTACCCCCTGCTCCATCCCCTCTAGGCCTGTAGGAAAAGAAGTATAGAGAACCGCCATGGAAGTTTGTAATGGTTCGGGAGGTACAGCATTAGTTACAAAAGTGCTATAATTGGAAATTACTCTCTTTGATATGTTGATAAAGCTGCCACAACTTGAATTATTTATGGTAAGTGGGTGAGTTAATGGGTTGAGGATAAAATTGGGTAAAGCGACTATAGACTTTGACAATGGGTAAGTGAAGATGCAAGGTCTGGTGTGTTTAAACAAAGTTAATTCCGAGAGATAGTTTAGTCACTTGAAAATAAGGCACAAATTTAAGAGAAGAGAAAAAGGAAAGTTGTTGTTTGATGGGCCAGCTCCCCATTCAGCGAGAATTCACAGTTTGCATGCTATGAAGAAAACAAACATTTCCCGTCTCATCGCCCAAGACGACAACCCCTTCCCCTCCCCGGACTCCACCTTCAGTCCACGGCCATCCTGGAACAAATCCTACCCTATAGTCCAATCTATGAAATACGAATAAATGGCCATCCTGGAACAAATCCTACCCTATAGTCCAATCTATGAAATACGAATAAATGTTGCGGGAGTTCCAATGTCAGACCAATGCCCAATTTCATGGAACTGCTTAAGCAGAAAACATTGCTTAGAAACTTTCTGCAAAGCAAAAAAAAAGGCAGGGGACCAGTCAGAGACTGAACATGTGGCATTGTATTTTGGCTGATAACCCTATTATGGTAAGCATAACTTATGTTGTGCTTAGCTGCTTTTTGAACTTCTATGAAACTGAGCCCATATCTGCTAGCTTAGCCTTGTTCACTTTAAATTTCTTGAAACCCCATGAGTTTTCCTTCACGAAAGGTGAGTGTATTATGAGTGGCCAAATAGCTTTCAAAAGGCAGAGTGTATAAACAGAGCTGGTGACAGATCGTTATACCCTTTAAAAAGGTTTAACTACACTTTGAAGAGATCGGGTAACATGAGCGGTTGCCTCAACTTTAATTATTAAATTATAAGATGGAAGTATTTCTGGGGGGAAAGGGTTGGTGTGCTACCTACAGATTAGCCATACCTTAACTTTCATTGAGAATATTTTTTTGCCGGTAAACAAACGTCAAAAAAAAAACTGTTGAGTATGAATTAGAATATTTTAGTTGCTATAAATAGACAGTGCACTTGTGTCGATCGTACACGAACAGTTGAGTTTGCACGTACACGTACATGTACATTGTTTTATCGCATAAAGGGGAAAACGCGCGCTTTAACGGGGTAAGCGTTGGGATAAACGCGAGACCTGAGGAGTCAACTATTCCATAGGCCTTTTCGAAATCACGGCTTAGGCTTAGGCTTGGGCTTTAAGCTACGTCAGCTATTTTAGAACACGTGCACTTTCAATGCAGGGCTTCAAACAGAAGGACGCAGCTCAAGCCGAAGCTCAGTCACACAGGGACCGTGGTTGCGAGAAGGCTATCGACTATTCCAATCTAAGGGTCGACTGTGGCAATCTCCACATAGCAGTTGAAGGAGAAACATTTTACAATATTAAGCTTGATGAAATTTTGCACCTTTTTCATGTTGTGACCGATTTGGCTATGTCTTTCTCTTCTTTGCACAGAAAACTAATTGATCTCGGGTCTGTGGCACGTTAGGGTATATTTTGAGATATCATCGCATAATTTGGAGTTCTTTTTCTAAGTACTTCTCAAAGAATGACCTCTGTTTTGTCTAACGTTTTTAATTGGATGCTGGATGAGGTCCAAGGTAAACAATCATGTTAATACACACCCTTTCGTGCCATGACAATCCTAGTACCGGGGTTTACTCTTTTGTAAACACACAACCTCACAATAAGATCCAAAACAGACCACAAAATTGTTTTTCTCCTTTAATTCCCAAGTCGGCCCACTTTTAAAGAAACTCATATGACCATAACATATCAGATTACTTGCGATATGGTTCAGTAATAGAGATGAAAACTATTTATGGAAACATTGGATGATATGTTATTGTAAACTGATAACAACATTGTAGCTTCTGTCATCAGAATTTGAGCAGGGGTTTCTGTCAATGTCGTGACATTTCCCTGACCGTGCTTGATTGGAGAGAGCGGGCTGCTGAGTGGGTTCCTGGGTGTGGTCACGGGATCTGCGTTTACGAGCCACCTTATCTTATCAGTCGAGTGGACATATTATGCTTCTGGCTCTAATATTAACCAAAGTCCTACAACACCTGACCAGAGTTTGTATTGAAGCTTTTTCAAGTGGCTTCAATAAGAAAGCGATGGTCAATGTCAGTTTGATTGTTGTGGTGAACTATTATTAAACTTAATGATAACATATTGACTTTGATGCAGAATATCTGGGTAGAAGGGCATTTTTACGTAATATTTATAAAGGTAATTTAGCGTAGTTTTCAAAATGAAAATTGTGGGATTTCGATGTAAAGCTGAGGTGGTTTCATGATTTGTAGTATACGGTCTTAAATTTTTTTTTTTTAAGTGACTATAGTTTTGCATTTGAATTAATAGGAGTCCGAAGTCCAGATTACAAAGTGTATAAAACACCGCAATTTCTCGTCAACTGAAAGATGTAAGGAGCCAGTTTCTTGAGAATGTTAATTTTAGGAATAGCATTTGTTAAAGCTTGTTAAGCTTGTAAAAATAACAATATTGTATGAATTCACTAAAAGATGTTGACGTTTGTTGCCCGCAGCCATAAAACAAGCCCGCAAACTATTATTGACAGACGGCCTTCCAAAGTCAAAGTTCATCCAGTGTTGCTCTTTACATCATCGGAAAGCTCTTTTCCAACTAAATCACAAAAATCTGAAATCAAATTTGATGTCCTTTTGCGGATATGATGATAATGATGACAATGGTTTGGGAGTTATGATAATAGTTACAATCATGAACGATGAGAAAGGTGAAATTAAAACCTCAAATCGGGTAAAGAATCCCTATTCGAATTTCAATCCTTTGATGTCAGCCGTCAGGTCAAGTATTCGCCCTACACCTGCCTGCTCCTTTGCCGGTTCCCGTATGACTTCAGCCACCTGCAATGTTATACTGTAACCTCAAATCAAATCTGACTACTTTTGACAAGTTGTTTTATTTTTAAAATAGTTAATAACAACAATTTGAAGGATGAGTGATTGTGCTGTTTCCTCATCTGCCTCTGATCTTTCTTCACCTCGCTAATTCTTGTTTTCTCCGTACCCCCACCCCCTCCCTCCACCCCCACGACCCCCTTGTGAGCCTCACTTAACCCTCAGTAGGAGATAATTGGCATCCCGGGAGGGGGTGTAACACAAAGCCTGGGGCAGCCATATCCTGGTCTTGTAATAGTGTGTCCATGCGGAGCAAGGGCCACAGTTTGACTTGACCACGGACTTCATGGCGTCTTAAATGACGTTTCATCACCATCCATGAGCCGGAAACTCCAAGTAAAGCCTTGTCGCTTGTGGAAAATCTTCAGACGTCGGACTATTATTATATAAAAATCACCGTAGCCTAAGGAAACCTGTGAACAAGGGTGCTTGCTATGTGAACCAGAAACACTGGGGTTAACCACTACTCGTCTATTATAAGTGTTCGGGTTCTTTTACGAGCATTCTCAAACCCAGTACACTACGTGCACTACTAATCCCAGTTCATGGGACCCGGCTTAATGTCCTATCAGGACAAAGCAATTATAGTGAAGAATCTCGCTCAAGGACACAAGTGACACGACCGGGACTCGAACACAAACTCTGCTAACAGGGATGCCAGAGTTGCCATAGTTTCATTTAGTGTATACCTTCAAAATACGCGCGTCATGGGATCTCCTGGGTACCAGAGTTGCAACAGTGCTTTACCCAGGTGCCAAAGTTGCAACACAGTGCTTTGCCCGGGTACCAGAATT
>CM021534.1:19675659-19699060 GCA_010994315.2 Pisaster ochraceus
CGGGGAGAAGCAATAGCTTTTGTTCCCCAGCCTATGGACGGACAGACAAAAAAGTCTCCTGCACACTTCTACCACTCCATTTTCTTAAACTGTCTTTCAAACACATGTATCCATTACTATTTTAAACTATTTAAAATTAGCGGGGAAATGGCTCGAAGTTCAGGTAACCTGAATCGGGTTAAGCCGTGAACAGCAACCTTCTGCAAAGTGCACACTATGAAGTAGGCCTACTTCTAATGCACCACCTTGCTTTGGAAAACCGCACATGAGGTTGTTTCCCGCGCTATCATGGACCAATGAAGAAACAATAACTTTTACAATTCCACTTTGCGTATTTTTCTTCTTCTTAGATCCATTTCCTTTAGACTTCAATGCTTAAAAAGGCACTATCTTCCCTCAATTCAAAGAAACTTATTCATTATTCTCCGACGAACTTCAGTCGATGTCATATTTAAGCCATTATAAAGGATTCAAATTTAACAACCACTGGCCATCATTTCTTATTCATGGGTTGCCAAATCATTGCCCCTGACTGCACGATTGAATCATCACAGCGTAAACGAGGGTATTCATGAACTACGTCAACTCGGGATGGTGTTCCCGCCCTACAACACGATCTACTCGTCATCTTTTTTTTGTCACCAATCAATCTTTATTTTCATTTTCCATCTGAAGTTATTTTACGGCGCGATCCCTCGACGTCTGCTTGGCTTAACCCGACAGATCATCCATTCCAGAGTGTGTCGGAGGCGACCAACGGGGCAAGCAGCTGAATTCAATTTCTCCACCTCCTGCAACTCTGGGAATTTTTTTTTTTCTCCTTCTTTTTCTATATCTTGACAACAGTATTTTTAGTAATATTTTCGCTTTGAGTATGATTGAAAAAGTTTGGGAATATGAAGGAAGTCCGTGACAAGGACAGATAGGGAGGGGTGCATCCCTTCTCATGCCCCCTGTCTTAAACACCAGAGGTTAAATATGAAGACTATCAATCTTAACACTATATCAGATGATGCATCTTTCATATTTATTAAATTTGTTGATGCGGAATAGAACATTAATCCCATGTTTACCAAACTTCACCTTGTTTAAAAAAAACGTGACACATTGTTTCACATGAAATACCAGTAAAGCGAACCTGTCCCATTTCTCGTTAGCTGTGATGCTGCGGAAGTGCAAACAATTACCTAACAAATTTCTGCTGAGGGATAACAACCACAAACGGGAAAGCGTCATGGTATTTTGGGCTGGTACCCATTTTATGGTAAGCACATTTTAATGGTTTATGTAGTAGAGGTTCGAAGCACGACCTTGGGTAATGTTGCTTTCCACATAGTACACGAACGGCTGTTTTGCAGCACACAGACAGAAAACATAAGCTCAACGCAAACGAGGCCTGCTGTCCAACACCTACTGTATTCCAGAATTGCGATTAACTTCAAAAGGCCTGAATATGACACGAAATCAAGGTAACGAATTTATAAAGGCTAGAGTGCAACAAATTAGAACCATTTCTTTCTTCCTCTTTTTTTTTTTTTTTTCAAATTAATATAGTTTGTTTGTTTTGACCAACCCGCAGGGAAGAAAGTGTGAATCCACTCACTATTGCGCAATTAGGAGGGTAAAAATGTGGAAAGTGTATGCCTACCTTTTCAACTTTTTTTATAATAGGAACTTTAAGAAGGCTTTAAAAAATTAATCATGTATTTTTCACTATTTTCTAGAAGGTATAGACTAAGGAACAGTTGGATGCTACACGTATACTTGCTTTGATTCTAAACATACCAGACGTTTCGACATTAGTTGCAATGGACCAAACCTCGAAGAATTTAGACAATGGTTATCAGTGACAGTGTATTTTGGGTCATATCCAATGATAATTAGATTAATATGGGAGTGTTCCCCGCCCCCAATCCCAACCCCCGAGCCCGGCAATCAAAATTTTC
Source organism: Pisaster ochraceus (assembly GCA_010994315.2). NCBI lineage: Eukaryota > Metazoa > Echinodermata > Asteroidea > Forcipulatida > Asteriidae > Pisaster > Pisaster ochraceus. The sequence goes on from CM021534.1 coordinate 19,677,606, forward strand.
CACAAACCGTATTCCGAATAAAGGTGCGTACCCTCCTCGCACGAAAGGGTCGTCCCCTTTGTCATAAACATTAATTATCGTCGATGCTGAGAACTTTCACTTTGAGAAGTTGGCTAAAACAACACATTGACAAAATTGGTTAATGGGAAAGACCGGTATCCCCAATTTGTGTGACCCAACATGTCATGAATTAACAAACATGTGAAAAGTTTAACTCAATAGGTCATCGGAGTCACGAGAATATCGTGATAAACCCTACTTTTTTTCACTCTTTTTGTTTGTCTTGCGGGATTAAAATCTAATCATTTTCCTCATTATACGCAAACTATAGCAACTCAGGCACAATATTCAATGGACGTTTTCAACCTTAACCATCTTGATACCATAGGCATATAAGTTATGAGCAACTCTGTAAAAAAAAAACAATCAATGTTATGCGCACCCTCTAAGTTGATTACATATCAAACATTTCACGGTATTGAAAAGTATTTCATAATGAGTATTGTAACAACCCGAATGCAGTCCTTTTGTCAATTAATAAACAATTCAATTCAATTTATCGTGTAGGCCCCTAACTGGTCTAATTTTGTTTGTTTGATAGACGTACAGTGGGATACAATTAACCATCACGACTGTATTCGTATTTATTAGTTTTAAAAAGAAGCTAACTATAACGTCGGATAAATATTTAGTCGAACTTTGAAGGCACTTAAGTCTTGTGTTTTTATGCATACCACATACGCCATTGTTAAACTCGTGTGTCTCTATAGTCAAGAAGCCATTGCGACAACGTAGCATTATATGACGCACACCACGAACAGCTAATTGTCCAAAGCAATTTAAGGTCACCGAGTTCTAGAATTCACAACTGCGTAGCCTAATTTTCTTGCTTTAAGCCCGGAGGAGGGGGGAAAATGAACCTGTACATAAACCAAGTGCAATGACTCACTGCATTGGAGTCATTACTCAAAAAATGGCGGGTAAATTGATGACGACTGCTGATCTTTTACGTTTTGATATCTTGTGTAAACTGTGGACAAACAAAACAGACACTGCCCCCCAAAAAGCTGCAAAGTGGATTTGCACCATTTTATAGTTTACTGTTGAAGTGTTTGGGCTGGATCGGAACAAAACAAATTACGTAATTGGGTTAGTACCCCTAAACAGCTTCTGTTTTAATGTTACAGTGTAAGATAAATTGCATATTTGTGGCGTAGCCTCTACAATTATTACACTGTCCCAACAGTGAACTACCTAATATGTACCCCCAGGCAGTGTACATTAAACGCTATAAACCTGGTGTGCTCAGGAAGATCCAATTTATCACATCTTAGAGGAGGGGGAAACGACCAATCAACCACTTCTGTTACCATACATTTCGTTATTTCCCATCCATTACAGTGATGTGAGGTGCATACTGCACTAGGCTTCATGTTGTTCATGCAACTAGCCCTCACAGGCCAATGATTTTTGTTCCTTACCTTGGCACAAACCCTTCCTTTCTTTAAACGAAAACTGCAATCATCCTAAATCATGGCAAACTCAAACCATACACCACACACCAGCGTCGTGCACTACTTACGCGAACTCGCACAACGGATATGAGTAACGCGGACCTGTTGATTTGCGCGGGAATCCAATCAGGAAAGTGAGTAGGGCCTCACTCGTGTATCCCTCCGCCAGCTCATTTGCATAATTACAAGGACGGCGTGTAGACTATACATGATGAGTGTTCACAGACTCCGAGTAGTTGTTCAAAGGCGAGGCAGCCCCTCGCTTGGCGAGAAACTGGTTATTGTGCGACCCTTACTTTATACAAAAAGGATCGTGGACTTTATATTTTACTCACCATGGATTGGTGGTACAATCATACCCGTTCGTCCTGTCGGCATCAGCAACGAAAGTCGTTTTATCACCATCACCAAAGGCCTCACCCGCAGCGTCACCATTCGAACAAACATCCAGTCGGAATGTGTGGGACAAGGTTTTGCGAGCTTCGACGGGCACCGTTCAACTCTTATGGAATTTACCACCCGTATCAACGCGTCAAGGTAAAGCCCCCCCAAAAAAATTGTCTGTAAAAATATTATCTCTGTTACTTCTGTCTATTTGCATGCAATTTGTATACTCTGTGCTGAGAATGTGTCACCCACTGACGTTATGATTTTAGAAACTGTTGATATTGCACACTTGGGTTCAAATGATATCGATGAGTTATCATTTTTGACATTCTTATTTGTTGTCTTGAAGACTTCTTGGGGAAAACCGTTTAGCGGGACTGTCCTTTTCATGCCGTCAGTGTTTTTCACTGGAACTCTCAGGTATTGGTTTCTGCTATACTCAAAGGCGTTGGCGATTTACAACAAGTATTTTATCGCACAATCATGATGGTAAAGCAAAACTTATAGTTTTCATAACTTCAGTTATTGCGAAATTACACCGTGCATGTATTTTGTTGATCTTCGGAGACGGTTAAGGGAAATTATTCAAATATTTCTATGTTTATTGAACCACTGTCTTGATTCCTTCGATAAAAAAATATATTTGTTGTGTCAATTGCTGTGATCTGATTGTTATGGTTTGACTTATTCGGAAAAGTCCGAAAATTCAAATGATTTTTAATTGAAAGTACTCTCTAGCCAGCCAAGCTCTACTTTCCATTCTTTAAGAAATATAATTTTCAGTGGTTTGTGGGGAAAACCTCAAATTTTAGAAACAAAATAATGAATGATAACTATGTCATGAAAGGTATTATTTGCTTGAGATCAATTTAATTGAGTTTATACAATGGGTTTGTAAAGAAGTTACCGTATTTGGAGAAAAGAAATATGCAACTTAAATTGGCTTCCTTCCAATAGTTTTTTGTACCTTTAAGGCTTGGTCCTTGCATTTCGAAATAAAAACAGGTCTGTGTTCTACTTGCTAATGAGACAGCAACATCTTCTGTCTGTCTGTAAGTCTTCGGAAGTTGCTTTCTTCCGCCAAGCGGACGCACCTATCATGCTGGTCCCAAATGAGAACCGGGACCAGGGTGTTGAGTCGTCCATTCATTAAAATACAGCACTGTATCTTGCCAAATTCATCTACAAAAACACAAACACAGACGTGGTTGATTGTGAATCGTAATTACTCTCAGCTGTTTCATGGGAAACCCTGGCCATTCTGGGAATAATAAAGGGAGGAAACATCGTGGGGTTTTGGAAGTTGGAGTAAATTCGTTTTACTTTCTCTTAAGTTTTTAATAGACACACCAGTTAACCAAACTGTGAATATTTTCACGAAGTTCTATTATTGTGATACAAAGAAAAACACTTACTAAGCCTATCTTTCCTGTCAATGCTAGAATCACTTTATCATCAGATCTCAACAATACGAAGTGATTCGTTTCCGTTTAAAAACAACACATTTCTTGTGGTTTCGTTTTTCAAAGAATTGATACCATGTTAGATTACTGCAGTTTGTTACTTTTTCACAAGAAATGTCAATTAAAACGAGAAGTGTTGATTCTTCGATAAGGAATGCTAGGATAAATCAGTGAAATGTGTTACTTATTCGGAGAGGGGAAGTGATGCTGATAAGTGAAACTCCTTTTGATATTTTGAGGGCAGGCCTACCAACAACCCACCCTAATGGCGCGGCAGCTGGAATATATCAGTTCAAAATACTCATTTCCAAAATGTAGATATTTTAACTTTTCTCGAGTATCCTGTGTCATCGAGCGGAACCAACCAAACCTGCATATCATAGATACTCTGGAAAATATCCCTTCCTTGAAAACTGAAGTAGTTGTTTTTGTAGATGTCGAAGGTTAACTTTCTTGTATGCAGTGAGTGTCACGGGTGTTTCTTAATCAATTTCAGTTATGAGATTTTGCAAGGTTACTTGATTGTAAACATTCTGTCTCAGACGAACACTGACGAATGGTTGAAATTGGTTTAAAAACCACGAATCTGCACAATCAAAAAATGGTGTTGTTAAAAAAAATGTAAGCCTTGAATTGTAATGATACTTAAAGATGCATTGGAAGTGAGTGTTGTGATGTTTTGACCGGTACGTTTCTCGTCATCGTCAGTGACTTGTAGTTTTAGGACGGGGCATGATTTACTTTTTATAGACTCCCTTGACAACCTGCTCAGTGGTCTAATGAAGACGTCTGAGCAGGTTAACAAGCTACCGATTGTGTTTAACTTTACATTCAAGTAATTATTTAACACTCTGATTGTAAACAATATCTGGACTAACCCTTGTAATGTCCGACTGAACGGGTTGTATTGGTTGTTGCGTTGAAGATATTTATTGGTGCTAAAACGGCATGCATTGGGGCGTCAACTGAACAATGTGCCCATCACCTGGGTGTAACACACATCTTGGCAAACGAAATGGAAGCAAAGAAGGGGTGTTGATCATTTGGAACATTTCTATTCTTTCATTGAAAGTATTGTAAACTTCGGTCTGCGGTGTTGTCTGTATATAGTAGTGGTGGTCGTCGTTTAAGGAACTCTTTATTAGGTTATCAGCTTGGTGTTCATTGCTGTGTGGATCAGAGCTTCTTAGCGGGGATACAATCCTCACAGATACTTGCGTTGTAGATCCTAGGTCCCTCAACGAGGTGGATTAAAACAGGATTTATACACTTGAGCATGTTTTGATTCGTTGGACAGGTTGTTGCCTCTGTACCTGTAGCAAGCCTCCATTAGTCAGAGTCTCAGTGGTGACGCTGTGTCTTGGAAATCTTGCAAATCCTTCAAACTTCATGAATAACCGAAAGTTCCATTGGAAATATGTCTGTTCCAAAGGTAACGAAATCAGTGAATTTCAAACCAGCCTATCCAAGGATTTTTTTTTTTAACTGTAATTAATAAAACTGTGCGTTGCACACAAAGAGGTGTTCACAATGTTCAGTTTTCCCAAAACACTAACCTCGGCACAAGTGAACCGTTTGCAGTTATTCCACAGGCTCTACTTCTGCATGGAAGGTATGGTTAAGTTTCAAATTTCCGTAGCTTCTGCAAGATCTGTATAGCTTAGCCGCAAGAGAGGACATACCTAGGTCGACCATCCTTTCTCTATAATCAAATGGAAATGAAAAGATCCTTTCAGAAAAATACAACACGGAGCACGATTGCCCTTATCACAGTGCTGCAATCTGGGTTTGTTTGTTTTTTATATTTAAATCAAGTTGTATTGAAACCGAGGCAAAAAAAGGAGAATAAGTTCGGACATTTTGGCATCTAACTTCTTCTTCTTTTTCCTTTTATTTGGTTCACAAAAGAAATGGTTCGAATTTGGTGAACATGCACCGTCACAGTTCTCTTCTTTTTTGATGTTGTTGTGGTGGGGTTTTTGTTTTTTTTCGTTGGGAGTGCCCAAGATTGTTTAAGCACCTCCATGGTTTAATGGTGTTTTCTGCTTTCTCTTTCACTGAAACTGAGAGTAAACCATTGATTTGTTTTCGTTGCAACTGCAATGTTAAACTTGAATGCCCCATTTAAGAGTATCAAAACTCCAAGTTTGGATTCTGTACAACTGATAGATATTAAACTGACCCTGACAAAACTTTGAATCCTGCCCGAGTGAGTCGTATCACAATATGACCTCGAAAAACGTAACTTTTGACAATGCCCCGACTTGCTTTCCGAGCCGGTGAAGTCAGAAGTTATAAATCAAGTCAAGACGTAGGTAATTTGGTTAGAGTGGAGTAAACTTGCAAGTCATCATAAGAGATGCCGTAAATCAGACGTGGTGCATATAACTTCTTTTTCGCTTTGGAGAAGGTTTCCAATTTGTCCTCATTTGCATCGTTTTTCATTACCCAAAAAAAGGAATAACGGGCCTACTTTAATTTAAAGGTGTAATACAGGATTGGTAGAGCTGACAAAACAGTTAAGTACAGTGTTCATGATTTGTGATATTCAATCGTATACCTAAAATACCGTATGCCTGTGGACATTTGGGTTTAATCCGGAGAACTGAATCGGAAGAAAATAGTGAAACCCATGCACAATTTTCAGCATGTAAATGCATTGTCATTAACTTTGGTTGTAACAACCGAAAACAAATTATTGTATGATCCAAATAATTGTAACTAATTGAATAATGTCTGTGACCATACCTTTTTGCTTTCATTCCGAGTTGAAACTCTGTAGAAAATGAAAGAATGGGCAAATCTCTTTTATCTTATCCGATACCGGTTTCTTCCAGTTTCTAACACATGACATCACCATTTTCACTTTTTCAAAACTTGAGATTAACAGTTTCGATTAGGGATAACACAACATTGAACATGTTTTTGTAGCTTTTGAAGTAGCTTTCCAAAGGTTTTTTGGGTGTTAGCTTATATAGAGTGAAGATTGATCACAACGTGCATTAATATTATTGTTTTCTTCTTCGAAGTGCCACTTCCGTGTAAAGATAGGCCTATGCTTACGGTTATACTTCAGATCGGTACCAAGTTGAAGGTCAGACAGTACCGGTAGTTTTGTATTTTTACGGCGTAATAGTTGCTAATTGGATATCAACTATTGAAGTAAAGTGATCTTGGACGTTTTCATTCATCAATACCGTCCTAGGGGCTGAAGGCTGAGGCGGCAGCCCGTCTTGACGTCACTCGTCCGTGTGTGTCTGCTTATAATGTGCTACAGGTGCTATGATGTTTTCAGGTTAGAGTCATGCCATTTATTGGAAGTTTACTGTTTCATTCCGCCCCACGGGTCTTCCCTGTTTCGTTCTCATCGAACGTTGCGGTAGATAATGACTAACTTTTTAAAGACACGTATTGGGGATTAAATGAAAAACTTTCTTGTTTACATTTTGTTATAAAGTTGGTATACACGATACATTTATGCCTCAAATAATTCATTTAGAAAACTGCTGTTATTTGTCACGTCTGAGACCGTGAGCATATTTAAGTTGTGTGGTGTATGAGTCCTAGATATCATTGTGCGTTATTTATTGTTAGTAAGTATCTTTTCTCGGGAAAAAAAACAGGCAGCAATTCCTATAGATATTGCTTTTGTTCGGAAAAGATTGTGATAAACGTCGAGCAAAAAGTATGTTTGATGTTGGTAGTTTTTTTTTTCTGTAACCGCATTACATTACACCGTCGTATTAATGTGTTGGGGCAGTATATTATCAAGAATCAAACAACGAATTTCACTTTGTTAATTTTTATAAACAAATTCTATGTGTAAGATGTGATTTTGTATACCGACAAATTGTTGGGAACTTGCTCCATACATTTGAGGGTTTTTTTTTACAGGGAGAATCGGAGTCTGCTTTGTATTGCGATGCTATACATGGTCTAATTACAACAGCATGGGGCCCTCCGTAATTTGTCATCCCTTTTGGAAATGGTTCACCCGCCGTGACTTCAGTCCACATTTCCGAAGTTTGGCTGAAATTTATCTCATCATCTTTTAGAAAGACAGAAGAAAAAAAAGTATCATGAATTGATATCCTTCCACACTGATAATGTCTCACCACATCACTTCCATCGTTTCAGATTCCCCAGGCTTTGTCTTCTAAATTTACATCTACTTTCATGTTTGAATCACTTTGAATTTCCCTTTTATTTTCCGCCCTCCCCTGGAACGGGGTCACGCTCCATCCCAACAAGAATGTATTTTTAAATATAAAGGCACATTTTCGAAGTGTTCCAGTTTTAGCCCTAGACAAACTCGACCACGGCATTGCGTTGGAGTCATCGGCCCGACGGCGTATAGCCTTGGCAGTCTGGGGGCTTCAGAGTGGAGTGGGGATCAGGGCAAGCCCCTGAAAGAGCAGTCTTAAGACGGACTGGGTATTGAGGGAGACAGTAATCTCCATATACCCGTAAACCACAACAAGGACCGAAAAGGGCTCGATGGTCCTTGGCTACAAACAGCTCCATGGTTACGCTATTCTCTGCGTCAGTAGCTTGAAAATAAGCAACTATACTTAGAGATAGGGGCCTGAGTGACCAGCATTCATTGACCATGTGTCTTGCTGGAATCTTCTTTTTTCAGAATGGTCTTTTTGAGTCAGAAGATCTCCACACTTTGATGTATTCATCATTGATGTCATTTCATCACCCTTTAACTGTACTTGCATTTACCTTGCTTACTATTATTATGTAATATACATGAAGTTCTAGCATGAAGTTATAACACATTATGTGGCGCTCGATGCTTTGTAGAATTAGAAACCCACCAAGCAAAGTGTTGGGTTTTGGGGTGGTTTTTTTTATCCTGTGCCTCAAATTGTGAAAAACTTAAAACTTGAAGAAAATGAAGCCAGTCTATCACATCAAACTGCATAGGCTTGTGTATCCCAAGGCTCTGTATCGAGCCGGAGATAAGCATGGATTGGGGGGTACTTGTTTGCGGGCTGTGGTCTGTGCCAAGTTTAGACCTTTGAGTGATCGGCTCAGACAGGTGGCCGGGCTTGTCTGTTCTTGACACAGGTTTGACCAGGAACTTGGTCATAAGTCCCCGTCACTTTTTACATGAGTCACGGCACAGATTTCTCCATGTCAAAGAAACGTGCATATTACTCGTTTCATTCTTTCGGTGGCTAGACAAGCTTGGTCTGAAATCATACATGACATCTTTAATAATGTAACCGTAAAGTCCCGAACAACGAAAACATTGAAGAATCTTATTAACATAAAACCCAAGACATCCAAAGGCACGCATCAGTAACTATAAACCCTGGTATTTTTCCACGCAATGTTTCTCTATAGCTAAGCCACTTTCTCAAAGATGTGAATATTTGAATGGATCCCAAACCGTATGGCTTGGTTGTGTTCCTTATATTTAAAAAAAACTTTGGGAAAGTGCAGCTTCTATCTGCTCGTTTTTGTTATAGGCCGTTTTCGAAAACACGGCTTGGGCTTAGGCTTTGGCTTGGGCTCCACCCGTCTGATTAAAAGGCACATAAAAGACAGCACACAGTTTCCAAAAAACTGACGGAGCCCAAGACGTGGTTTCGAAAACGACCATATAACATTGGTCTGACAAGAGATGGTGTTTATGGCATGGGTGGCGTAGCGCGTAAGGCGCTCGCCTCTCACCAATGTGGCCCGGTTGGATTCCGTCCCGGCAAAGGCCATAATGTGAATAGAGTTGTGCGTTGGCTCACTCCTATTCCACGAGTGCTTTTCTCTGGGCCCTCCGATTCTCCTCCCTCTGAAAAAAATTCAAATAGTTTCGATCTTTGGCTGTGCTCGGGGTTCATGGGTTGTTGTGGCTGCCTGCCGTAGACGCTTGCATGCCAGCAGCTCGAACACGTTTGTATCAACGTTCTTCGCAATTCAGCTTCTCAGCTGCATGTAGGATGATTAGCCTCCCGTTTGTCGAGAGTTGCGACATGGAGGGACCCGTTGTCTTTTGTCACGTTTTTGATGGACGCCATTTTCGGTCTACGTATAGCACAGTCTATAGTCGTGCACCATGGCCATGAATAATGCCACATGACATTGCAAACCAATGTGCTACATAAATGTGTCTCATAAACCAAACAAAGATCTTTGTACCTGATGCAAAAATGATGAGAGTTTTGAGACGTCAATCGTTTGTTATAAAGCATTGTGCACGAACTGCGTGTTTTCAATGTTACTAGGTAAATTTACATTGTATAGAGGTAAATCTGAATGTTTTCCAGAGCAATGAGTATATCTGGTAAGTCTGCTGCCACCTACCAATCCAGAAAAGTCTCACATTGTGTTTGGAAACAAAATTATAGGACCTAAAAGTATAAGACCGTAAGTCCGTATCCGAATTAGCAACTTCGGTTACGGCTACGACTTTTGCTAAGGGTGTAACTAAGGACGTCCTATACGTGAACGCAAGATGACGCGAAAATCTAGCCGTAGCCATAGCTGTAGCCGCCAATTCGGACATGGCTTAAAGCAACACTATGCCTGGATAACCTTTCCAAACGACAACACTCAAAAAGACGTGAGTGCGATGCAATCACATCGGAGCGTTAGCTTCATGGGCGCGTCAGTATGGAGCCCCTTGCCGACACTTGTTCCTGGGGGGATCCCTGGCTAGCGGCGTAGTGCAATTCTGAGTTTTGAGATCTTGCACTGGGGACCGTTTAGGCTTACCGACCCTAACCCCGCCCCCAATTTCCCACTTGTCAATCAATGTACCTCGTTATATTTATCATAACTTGGTGTATACCACCCATAAACGTGAACTAGAACCATTACTCATCATGCCCAGGGTGTGCAAGACGCTGTATGCATTCTTGGTTATAGGGTGCTCTCGTTTAAATTTGAATTTCAGGTCTTCTTTTGGTAGGCGCTGTCTTGGTAATTGTTTTGTTAATGCAAATATCACAAAATCGTTGGGGGCGCAATGACACACGTATAAGTAGCCCCATCACTCTTATTCAAGCCGCACTATTTATGAAAAATTATTTGTGTTGTTCTTCGCATTAGGTTTAAGTGTCAGAATACTATAGTTGAGGAAACGGTAGGGCCTATAAGTTCTGGGGTGTTTTTTGTAGACTCCTAACCGCGGTGCATCTTTAGTTGGTTTGCGGATTATTATACAGCAGGGCCTGGTCAAACAAAACTATGCAGAAGCCTCAGGCTGTGTATTTCTTTATTTAACAGTTAGTTGGACCATGGAGCTCCACAGTTGGACAGTGGACACTTTCACAAAGATGTAAATAAACCGAATTGTTACAAGTCGGGTCAAGAGATACTTCACATTCTTGCCATTGTCACCACAAAATGGTTCTCGTATATGGAGAACAATGGTGCCGGTTATTTCGGGGAAATTGACCCAGTGGCGGGAGATTTCTTTGGCTCGACTCGGGTCATGTTGTAGCAACAAGGCCAGTCAGTAACGGGTCAACCGAGTGATGGTGCACTATACGGAGACCAAAAGGCATCTACCGGAACGAACCAAAATAAGGACGCCAGTGAAAGCTCAAGTTCCTCACAAGGTCAAATCCACAGACTATGGTCAGCCCGTGGTCTGATAAAATAATGGTCTAACTTATTATGAGAATGTGTTCATACAAACAGGGGAAAATGGCAACTTCATCCGTAGTAAACCTTCATGCCAACGGACGCTATAGGCATAAAGTAAACGACTCATGCCGAAAAAGGACAAAATATCTACGATCCAGAAACTTGCCCATTTTTACCACAAGTAGGGTTAACGTATTGGTGGTATTTGCGCCCTTGCATTCTCTGGTGGTTGGAGTAGACTTTTAAAATTGACATTTTCAAAACAATATTTCGAGAGGTCAGATACCAAGAAAAATTACGTCAGAACAAAACAGTCAACTCTAATGAAGCAGACCATATTTGCAGTTATGTTGTGATCAGTTTCCGGGACTGAGATACAATCACTACTGAAGGCAGGAATTCGATCTTCTGTCTGTGCCCGCCACGGTGCGCCACCTGTATTATTGTGTGTTGTTGTTGGGGAGGGGGTGTCGTTGGTGTTTTTTGGGTGGGGTTGTTTTGAGAGAGAGAGAGGGAGTACAAAACAAGAGCCATACAGCACTTCTCATAGAAAAATTGTTGTAATTAGTATGCTTACAATAAAACAAGACATGTATTGTCGAATACCTGCTCAGAATGATCTACCCGTTAGTATGTTAATTCTAACCATTCGTGTATGCACTGGTGATTTTCATACATTATGTTCACTATCTTTGAAATCAAGATTAAATTTAAAAGCATTAGTATAATCTTTGTTTTTAAAAAAGTTTTAAGGTAAGCTGTTATCTCTTGAATGTAGATAAAATAACCGGCGTTAGGAAGGTTGCCACTTTGTACATGTACATGTACAAGCACATCCTTCTTCCCACAACAAAATATTTGCTACTCTTTAGGAAAAGATATGCATTTAGTCGTAAATAGCCCACTTCTTGTTGCTCACTGTAAAATGAAGGCAGCTTTAGTTATGGCAGACAAACAATGCAGAACGCATAAGGCCTATAATGCAAATTTCCACTCTCTACTTGGTAAACATGGCAGCGTTTTGGGATAAAGTTTGGAGGACTGATATTATTAGATTTATTAGATTTGTCAGATTTATTGACGTTAAAAATCAACCATCAAATCTGTGCGTACAGTCAGCTGATTGTGCATAGCCTACGTGTATATTATTATATTGTATACATAATATGTACACGTACAAAGAAGTGTGTGTACTCACATAGATAGCAATAAATTGATACATGTACATGTAGTAATGTATATGTACTGTACATTAGGCTGTATGTACAGTACATGTATAATGTACATGTACATGTACATGCATATTTCGGTACAAGACACATGTAATTGTCCATGTATATATCACATGTAAATACACATCTACGGGGGATCACAGTACATGTATGTACATGTACACATGTACTTCATGCACAAACATTGTAATGAAGTCATCTCTATTTCAGGAAAGCCTTTCGACTTCGACCAATAGCCGTTCAAACAAATGATGTAATATCCCTAAAGGCGGGACTAACGCCCCTAAACTTATGAATTATTCATTATAATATTAACCCCAACGCCTTTTCCGGTATCATTATCAGAAAACGGGGTCAGAGTACAGTCTTCAGTGTGACCCGAAGCAGCATAATAGCAGCCTTTTTTCTATGGTACCAGGCTGCGCTACCAAATTTAGATTGTTGATAGAGGATTTAGGGGCGTGGCTATGTGGATTTGTTATTATAATATTGTGACCTGAGTGTGACGCTCTCTGCGAATGAACCTTGTAATGTGTATGTTGTTACTAGCTAGCAGATAACTACATAGCATTCGTACGGGTCGTACCGGTTGGCTAATCGCCTGGAGATACTGAAAACATCACCGATTTTAAGCACAAAATACACAGCATGGACATTTTATTGCAGACACAATCCATAATGACAGACAAAATGGAAGTTGGTGAGGAATCGGATATAGCAAATGAGAAGGTAAGGTTGGCGTTTGCGATGGTGGCTTGTCAAGTTAAAGTTCTGGCGTTTACTTGCATCAATCATGTGATAATCATGGGATCTTGACCAAACTCAACGCGACCAAACTAATGACTAACGCCGGGTATGATGCTGTAGGCAAGGGACATGTTGTATTGGTAATAACTATAACTGGACGTTCTATTACTTAGTTGGTATATGTTATATTCTGGCCATACTACCATTAGTTCCTATATGATCAGAGAGAAATATTGGAATGACAATTGACGTGTAGTGTGTACCGTTTGCCAATAACCATAGTAGTGCAGGTGTAGCTCAGTCTCTGCGTACTCAATTAATTATAGATGGTCTAATTTTAAACAGCACAGGTGTATTTTACAGATGTACTGACGAGGTACCGGTTGTTACCAGAAAGAAACATCACATTGACAGTCCCTTTTATTAATTGGTATTGTATTTGTAGAGAACAACAACATCTAAAAACATGGGGTTATCAGTCATACCCCAAATAAAGTTTGTCGACATTTTACCTGCAACAAAGTTCATTCTCGCGCAACTATGACAGTGATTCTGCCCCAAAGTGCTTGTTATCAGATTGAGAGATAGTTATAGATAACTCGTAAAAGTTTAGTGAAAACTAATTCTGGGGAAAAATTGCCTTATCCTACCAACCTCCACTTTTCAGGTTACTTTTGCGAATCACTTCTTTGATACATGTTGGACATCATTTCCCATTTTAAAAAAATCCCCTCGTAAGGAGCTACTGGGGGTAGTGAACTCATGGTTTAAGTATTGAATTTTCTAAATAAATCTTAATAATTATGGTAAGAATATTGACGGAGTGTTAATTGAGGTTGGATGCGGTAAGTTTGCCCAATTTTGTCCCCAACTGGTAATCCTAGAAGAATTATCGTGTTCCCTCAAACTTGATTTGGTGCATCATCATCTATCTATTAAAAAAAACAGTTTGAAAACAGCAGCATCCACCTCTCTTCATGGAAACGGTTCATCAATGAACCATTAAATCAATGCATGTTCTCCTCCATCCTTCACCATTCCAAGTTGTGTTTCTTCAGAACACATTCTTGTTTTGTGGGAAAAGGGGCTGAATCTAACTTCTTTTTCATTTCATTATAATATGGTCAAAACTACTTAATCAAAATTTGGGGTAGTTGCTTTTAATGAATGGAAAAGTTGGCATTTGGATTACGCACCTTTCCCTTTTTGTGAATTGTTGTCAGTTGTTTGATATCAAGGAGTGGACCACGCCTGGTGGTTTTTGCTTCTTGCACCTTTGTGGGCGGAGCCTAATGATGATTGGGAGGGACAAGCATGAGAATTCTTGCAACCAAAGTGTACAATTTTGTCGCATTTGCTCCTCTACCATTTCTTCTTTGATTGATCTAACCATAGAGAGGCTGTGTTCAAATGGGTGGCTGAAGTTATGGCTTTGACTGTTGCTAAGGAAATATTTCCTATGCTGCATTGCGTATTCATGTGGCAGTCAAGCCGCAGCCAAAGTCACTTATTCAGACACAGCCTTAGAATTTACTTGCCAATGACTTTTGGGCTCTTGGGCTGTGACCGCTGTTTTTTGTTGGTTTCAACATACCTTTCAGTTTTTACCGCCATCTTTGGATTTTAAAGTAACTCGGCTTACCAGTTCACATTACGAAATAAAAGGACAGTTTATTTTCCCCAGTTTATTTTCAACCTTGATTTTGCTACACTGATTTGAATTGAAGGAAAGAGAAGCTGGCATATGATAAAAGTCTGTATTCCATCATAAAATAATATCAAGTTGTTGAAACTTGTAGTGACACCATGCCATCTGGCAATATTTGCAAGAATGCATTTTGAGTTTGTACTCAAAGAAACTAAAGGGTGTTCGAGATGGCCTGCTTGAGAAAGACATTGGGTGTCACAAGAAGGGACAGACTTTGCAACACAAGAGTATGTGAACTTCACCACTACAGAGATCTTCCAACTACCATTATGACAAAAAGACTCAAGTATTTTGGTCATGGGATAAAAGAATGGGCAGCGACCGATACCCCAAAATTCTTCTAGAAGGACACATTGCAGGAAGCAGACCCAGAGGTAGACCTGAAAAATGTGGCTTGACGATATCAAGCATTTCTTTGAGGAGGCTGACATACCATCTGTGGCAGCAGCAGGACATCTAGCAAGCAACAGAGACCTACGGAGACTCAAAGTTGTTGGGAAGCCATCCCGGGACTTGCCTTGGGAGGACAGCTGTAACTAAACTTAAGGAAACCTACCGTGGTTCATTTTAAAATTATTGTAGAGTAAACTTAAATATTGACTTTAGCTGATCCTGCCCTAAAAAGCTTAATTAGTCAATACCCTTAAAATTAGGGTTGTTGTGGTCGCTGCAAGGAAATTTTCGATAGTGTAAATTCATTTAGCTATCATACAAATTATTTTCATTATGAAAGTTCAAGAACATTTTTCTGGAACTCTGTGTCAATGTTAGTGGCTGCTCGAAGGTCTCCAAGGCCACCATAAACTTAATAGAGGTCAAAGGCCAAGTGACTCGGTCGCCTACTTCTGTATGTTTCCAAGACAAGAAAGTGATGATGTCGCACATATTGATTTTGCAGCTCTTGCAGATTCTACCAATAAAAGTTCCTGATGTTTTTCACCCCAACAGTTGTGAAAGTGGTTTTTTTTCCAAACTAAAAACCTAGGGCCACTCACTGTAACTGAAAGCCATTGTTTTTATTTAAAGATATAAAAAATTATTCAAAGACGTTTTATCAAACCATACTTCGCAATTTTCGTTGAACAAAATACTATGAAACTAAGGCAAGACATTCTGTTGTTATGGGGGGTTTGGGTTTTTTTTTGTATTTTTTGTATTTATTTTTTATTGTTGTTGGTTTTGTGTGTGTTGGGGTTTTGTGGGGGGGGGTTTGTTTAAAAAAAATGATAGTGTACCGCGAGAATGCACAATGGAACAAGGGATCTTAGTATACTGAAATACATCGTACAACTACAATGAGATTCAATTGAGCTTGTATTTTGTTTTTCTATAAGTCTGAAACTACACAAATCAGATGAGACAGAAATAGCAAATTGGCAATCGGTAAATCAATCAACCCATGCATTATTGTTTATTAAAAAACCGAAACCAATGGTGTTCTTTATTCATTTTGTATAGATGACACCAAGTGATTTTTTTAAATTAAATTTTTGTCGGGATCCCCAAGTTCGACAAAAGCATTTTTGTATTTATTTTTTTGTTTTGTTGTTGTAAAGAATGAATCATGTAGTGGCCTATATTTTTTCCTAAAGATACTTCGGGATGACATAATACTCTCTTTGTGAACAGGTAGGCTACATTGGGGGGTTTCTATATCAATTCTTTTGAAATATCTTCCTTAAAAACTAAAAGCAATTTTTGTTTTTAAACGAGAACTAGCCTAGATTCAGTTATTGTGTTGAAACTGAACAAAAGGATATTCCGTATGGGACCGCAACTGACTCAGATAGGGAAAAGAACGCCCACCCTTTGGTTTTGGCGGAAACTCAAACTTTGAGTAAAAGTATAAAGTTCAATCGGTTGAATCTTGGGAACACGTTACCCCGCCATTCAAAGTATTCCAAATCGTCAATCTGTGACCTAGTAAGTCATTCATGCACGTCGTGTACGTCATCAAAATCATACAGGCCTACTGGAATGTCGCTTGCGTTTCCTTGTTTTGAAAAGAATAAAAAAAAATTGCCAAAACTGATATTTTCAAGAGCAATAATGTCGTCTATTTATAGAAAATATAAATATATAAATTTACTTGACATTTATGGTATGTTACTATCTTTTAGAATTCCTTGAAAGGCCGGACCATCGCATCCTTATTTTAACTCATTGATTTGTTGTTCGCGGTGTGTAAAATACATTTCAGGTGAGCGTTTAAAATAGACTTGATTTTTAGAGCGAAGATCAGAAGGTATCTATGTCATGTCTTCTTTATACTGTGAGGGTTACGTTACGAAGTTTTGGTTTGAATAGCAATCAATAATGTCAGTCACATGGCACGGGCATGTGATATGTATACTCGGCTCATTATCAGGTGATCGCGCGGGTATTTTACGCCCCGCCCCTGCGTGCTGGTTGTGAAAGAGCACTATGGGGCCACAAGCCTAGCCTACTGACAATTTTAAAATCTGGTCATTTAAAAATAATTAACGGTTTTATTAGTGTTTGTTAATACCATGTTTTGCGTATTTTTATATCAAGGTTTCATCAATCATAGATTGAAAACTTTGGTCAAGTATTTTAGAACGGTTGGGCCGCCCAATAGTAAGTACATTTCTCTGTGCCTTGGGCCTAACAATTTACTGCAATTCAATCACAGAAAATGGCAATTGCAAGCGTAAATTACCGTCGCAGGATATATGTCCTGCTTAGTATGAATTTTTATGTACTTTAGCCACTGTCTGGAACCTCAAACTGGGTATGCCTGGATGCCCAAGCAGCTTTCAACCCGAAATAGATTGTTAGTCTCCGGTGTTCCCCTATCACAATAACCGTTCCAGAATAATTCATGCCCTGGTTTGGGAATGCAGTGCATATTTGCTTTTGTTTAATCCCCTTTCATCTTTAACACAGTCGCTTTCAGCCAAACACTGGAAATATTGGCACAAGTTTTTTCCCCCATTGAAAAAGTAGTTACTACTTACTAACTAGCGCGTGGTTCATTTGCATTTACGTCATTCGGGGTCGCGGTTCTAGAAACTTCCTGGCTGTATCAATGCGCACGCGCGGGTCAATTACATCATAATCTAAAAATATCCTGGACGACCTTGCTCGACACTCCTGTTTTTCGCTTTGTCTGCTTGTGTGTAGTGGAGACGTGTATCTATGCGAACTACGGAAGAAAACAGATTTCTAGCTGAGCCTTGCACTTTGTTTACTTGTAAAATCACGCTCGCGTAATTGTACAGTTACCCCTGATATTGAGGAGAGTTTAAATTGTCACCTTTGGTGAGTTTTGTGGAGGAAAAGGACTTGTTTTTTTCGGCGAGCAGACTCAACGTTGACCGAGGTTTTTATCGTCAAGTGACCGTGAAACGGCTCTCTGGTTGACGGTGTGTTGCTTTGTGCAAACGGCAGTCGCATGGATTCTGGTATAGAAGTCGCGTGATCTGCCGAATCGCCGTACATAAGGAAACAAAGCCGGATGAGATAAAGTTGCTGGTTACATGTCCTTTGTTTACTTATTATTTCGGTTTAGTATTTTTCAGAAGGTTGACGATTCCATTCAGTTTTAATTTTAATATCGTATTCTGAAATCAATCATCATGCTTCGGAAGAAACCGTGGAGAGACCCGTTCCTCACAATTGCTGTCATTTTGAGTCTTCTTCGGGTAGACTGGGATGAGTTTATGCAACTACAACTACAAGGACGACTAGGGACTCAATTGCCAGAGATTCATGACATTTTACTTGGACAAAGCGCCGCCCTGACGGAAACACAATTTCACAATTTCTACAACTCTTACGATGGAAACTATGTGAACTTTAAAAATCTTGACTATGACCTTCGGGCCCAGTCTGCCTTTAGGGAGCTTCAAACTTTGTCCTCGGATCGTTACCCCATCAGCCAAGGAAACCGAGAAATCTCAACATGGCTGCTGGATAGGCTCGAGCCAAACAATGTCCGCTCTTTGCCTTTCGCTAATTTGGCATCAGCTCCAAATAACAATAACAACAACGATGAGAACAATAACAATGGAGAAGCTTCAGAAGGATCTGGGGCTATTGGGCCTGTCCCTAATTCAGTTGAAGGCACTGTAACGCAAAACAATAGCGATTTAAGTCTTGAGGTAAACATGTAGAAACAAATCATTACATCCAAAGAAAACCCTGAATTAATGGCTACGGCTAGACCCAATAACTGGAGCGCACCGTTTCGAAAAAACAGAGTACAGTGTCCCAGTTACTGGGTCTAGGCATGGAGGTAGTTCTACCTCAATGGTCTAGGCTGCGGCTTAATAGTCACACGTTAAAGCATAAAAGGAGGCCCCTAGCCACAGCCGTAGTAGCCAAATTCGGACGTAGCCTTTAGTTATTTGTCCATAAAGAATAGACTTGCTTTAGTCAGTTTGTTTTCAGGGTTGCTGTTGTGTAAATTGGTATAAATTGCAAACTTCCTTTTTATTCCTTCCTTTCTGCTCTGTTCCCCATCGTACCTGTTAGTGTTAGTGTAATACTAATAGTGTTACAGCTTTGCTTTGATGCATTTTGAACGAATCAATTCTATTTTTAGCCCATATTACTCAGTGAGAAAAAATGTTTTCAGCTGGCTGACATTTCAACATGTATTAAACCTTTACATTGATACATCCAAGTCTGATTTGAGTTGGTATTTGAAAGTGACAAACACTTGATCCCTGATTGAACTTTAACCCAAGCCACGTGGATTGTGGACAATATTAATATTGATTTAAGGAAAGGCTGGACAGTTCACAGTGGAGAGAGTTGATGCATGGATGCCCTTTTAAAAATATTAACTTCTGTGTTAATATAAAACTGTTGTTGACCAAAGAAACCTTCAGATGGAGGCCATATTTTTTTCTCCTTTTATTTTAATTGTTGTATCAAGGACTTGGGGCAAACAGTACTTACACAAAAGTACTTCTAAATTACTTCATGGTTGCCTTGGCTTCAATTGCTTTGTACTGTTCCCTTGGGTTTCCGTATTTGTACTTATCAAGTAGTTTTAATTGTTAGCAGTAATTGAACCATTCAAGCCTGTAAAAAGTTGACAAAGTTTCCCATTGGTATTTACACTCTAGGCTCTGGACAACTTGCTTTGGTGCAAGGTTTGTCAGTTGAAGGTTGCCGCTGAAAGAACTAGCATGTTGGCCCAAGGTGTCTGGCTTCAATACTTTCTCACCATTTGTACTTGTATCTATTGCAATGATCACTGCTTAAATTCCATCATAAATTTATTATGATAGCAAACTCATGAGATGTTTTTGTTTTTTCTTTTTCTTGAATGCAGGATATGGACCTCATTGAGACTCTCTGGAGGCAGGACATTGACATGGGTATCTCCCGAGATGAGTCCTATGCTCTCAAAGAGGAACTACTCCTTGAGAAGGGGGAGCACCCCGACAAATTGAAGTCCCAGCAATCAACATGGGAGCACTATGGGTACAACATTGACGGGGAGACAGGGGAGTATGTACCAAACCCACCAGGGATGAACATAGTGCCGCCGCAGACACCCCAACAGACCCTTCCTCAGGTACCGGTCCAACCTGATGGTAACATCTCCCTTGAGGATTGCCTACAGCTCCTAGAAGATGAATACCTACCGCAGGCCACCACACCCGTTAATGAGCAATACCAAGGTCCGCACCACTCACTCAGCCCACGCGAGCAAGAACAAAGATGGCAAGACTTGGCCTCAATTCCTGAACTCACGAGTCAGCTTCAGGAGCTACCAGGTATGCCGTACCAAGGCATGGTCGACATAAACATCACCCAAACACAGAACAACACTCAGAATGCCTTTGCCATTAACGCCACCACAAACGGGAACGTCAATCTTCAGAATGCAACGGTGACCGCACCCAGAAATATCGTTCCCATCGACCCACAAAGACTGAATGAGTTTTCTCCGCCGCCAGAAGTGTTCTCACCGTTGTCAAACTTTGCTGATCTCAGTCTCAGCTCGGGATCACCAACAGGATTAATTAACGGCACTCAACAGGGTCTGAACCTGAGTAGCTTCCTTCTCCCAGAGCAGCAACTCCAACTGCCGGCACCCACCTTGGAAACTCCTCTTCCCCTACCGTCAGAAAACCCTGACAACAGTTCACTGTTGATGGAGCTGCTCAGCTCGTCCAACGTTGATGAAGTCGACCCCATGGACCTGGACTTTGATGAACAGATCCACAATGTGATGCAGGCATTTGGAGAGACCAACTCAAATGCATCTTTTGAAGGATCTTGTAAGTTTTTCACCCTTTGCAATAAGTTTCATCACATTTAGTTAACTCTTTGGAGTTTCTTTTTCCAAAGTCCAAATGTTATTTGTTTTTTATTTGTTATTTCATTGATTAAAGAAAGTAGTTTTACCGTGCAGAAATACTTTTAACTCATCACTAGATATATATCAAGTAAAAAAACATACAAAGTAAGTTCATCTTGATCTTTTCCCGTTTAGTTTCCAAGAATTTGAGTTTTATGTTTTGTAATTCACAGGTTCTGGATTTGAAGACATGAGTGAAGGAAGTTCACCTTACCACACAAGTGAAGATGGTCTGGAAGGAGCAACAGGTTACAATGCAAGCCTAGATGGTCACGGTCTAAATGGTACCTCAGGTGGCTATGGATACCACAGGCAAAGAGGTAAGACAATCTGAAGAAAAAAAAACTCTCCCTCCCAGCTCTTTACTGTACCCTTTCCTTTTACCCCTTCAAAATTGAGCCATACCCTTAGTGCCTGCTCGGAAGTTAATATACTGGTATAATTGAACTTAATAAAATAGGCTTT
>CM021534.1:19700060-19713687 GCA_010994315.2 Pisaster ochraceus
AAAAAATAGAACTTGGACATTTCTACTTGAAAAATTTCCTATTTCCAATGTGCTTTTGGTGGACTCCAATTCCTCCTTGTTTTTTAAGTAAAAATTTTTTCTTCAAAATGTAGTGGTAGAAATTCAATCTGACTTGGTGTTTTTGTTATATATATGTTTAAAATAACCCTTGTTTAGTATTAAAGTTCATTTGATATTGGAAGCATTAAGCATAGAAACTTGTTTTTATACAACTGTTGTACAAGGAAATAGGGCCTACTAAACTGGAGTCATAATTGAAGTTGTTGACATTTAGCTTTGAAGTGCTTTCAGAGTCGACTTTTGAAATTTCATTGACTGATAATTGTCATTTGTGGTTTTGTCTTGTGTAGGTGGCTCAAGCTGCGGTGGTGACAGCGATAGCGGCAGCTCGTTTAGCAGCTACAACAGCCAGTCTTCAAAGTCGGAAAATGTCAAACACAATCACACCTATGCTTCATCATCCAGCTCCTCCAATGGAAACCGCAGCAGCAACAGCAGCAAAAACAGCTCAGCACGAAACGACAAGCACAACATGGTGAAGTTATCTCGTGACGAGAAGCGTGCCCGTGCTCTCAAAGTCCCAGTGCCAATCGACAAAATCATCGAACTCCCTGTAGATGCCTTCAATGACCTACTTAAGAAGTACGAACTTAACGATGCCCAGTTGACCCTGATTCGAGATATCCGTCGCCGTGGAAAGAACAAGGTTGCCGCCCAAAACTGCCGCAAGAGGAAGATCAACGCTTTGGTTTCCGTCGAGGTAGACATCGACAACTTGAAGGATGAGAAGGAAAAGCTGGTTGAGGAGCGCGACCAAATCGACAAGGAAACCTCAGAGATGCAAGCCCGTTATGATCAACTCTGCCGTAATGTCTTTGAGAACATGTGTGATGAACATGGAGATCCATTTGACCCCAACGAGTTCACTCTGCAACAGATGCCTGATGGAAGCATGCTTCTAGTACCCAGAAATGGCATGTCCCACGACAAGGATAAGAAGACTGAAAAATAGACACTTAACAACACAAAGACGGTTCTTTTGTAAAGTTAGAAAAGATTATATTTTAGAAGTTTATCCACTATCTAAGTGTTTCTCTTTTATTGTGGCTCTTAATCAGTCAGACTGTATGCTTATTAATTTATATCTGTTCCATTCTGAAATTAAATTTCTGTTTGTTTTGGTTGCACTGGGTGAAAGAATTGTTCTGAAACATACATGTTGCAGATTGTAGACATGTACTTGTATACAAACTGGGAACTCTGGAGCACAAAGAGACAATCATTATGTTGCACATGGTCATCTTTTATAAACTGAATATGAGTGGGTTGGAATGAACACCGCAAACCAAACATTTGAATTCTCTCCACCTAATCCATCTTTCACTCTTTTGTAACCTCATTTCAACTTACAATATACCTTGTACAGAGAAAATATGAAAAAATATAATGTAAATATGTGCATAGTTTGTAAATAATGCAAAACAAAAGTGTAAATATGTAAAAAGTTCAAACATTTTGGTTGAGTTAGCCCCACTACCTCTTCATGTACTGTTTTGGGTTTCAATGATTTTTGAATGTTCCAAAGCATTCTCCAGGTTTTGACAATTTTAAGGTGGGGCAAAATATTTGTCAAAGGTATTATAAAATTTTAGCGTCTCTTTGTTTGTGTTTTGGGGGTGTTTTCTAAAGCAGGAAGTTAGCGACTTTAGAAACCTGAGAACACTTAAAAATTGTGAACGGCTTTGAAATGTTATTGTATCAAATGTTTTATGAGTGGGCCTTTTGATTCTTGTTGAAAGCCTTTGTCAACTTGTGCTTGCTGTACAGTGTATTTAATAATCGAGTGGATATCGTTCTACATTAATAAGCCGTTTGTCTTGCGAGCATTTGTGTGGACTGTTTTACTCGAAGTGTGCTCACTGTTGATAATTTCCGCAATGTTTTGGGCAAACTCGTCCTCGAAAAGCTTACTCGGGTGTTAGAAAATGTTATAAAACTTTTGGAGAAGGTTTTGATGGATTTAAAGTCTGAAAATCAGCAGTAGGTGATCTTATGGATGAAATGGAAACTATGATACAGATTGTAATGTAAAACAAAGTCTTTTTATACTGCAGTTGACTTTGCTCTGAACCCCTTTCAGTCATAATGCCCCCCAAATTAGTTCCAAAATTCACAGGCTACAAACAAATTGAGACATTTCAAAAAGTTGTTTCTAACTGGCTGGCAAGAAATTAAATTTCCAGCTGTTTTTACTGTCTCCTTGAAAAGGTATCAATCATCGATCACACGTTGGGTGTTGGATAGATTATGCCTGTCTCAAGACTCCTCCACTTGCATTATAGACAAATAGTTTGACATAAAACTGTAACGATAATAAAAATACACTGAAGTGTTACACAAATGTAGATGGAAGACTTTTCTAATTTGTAGGGCATTTTTTTAATGACCTCTTCCTATTAAATAAAACACTTCCGCAGTGAGTTACATTTTAGGGCTTTTTAACACAATATGCTGGTAACACTTTCACTTGTATATGTGCACTTACCAAGATCTAAATTTCACTGGGTACCAGTGAGACCAAAGTGTGGGTTATGCAAAAATAAGGTCAAACTTCATCGAGCTGCTTAAGCAGAAAATAAGGATACCAGTCACATACATGTTTTACTGGTAACCTTATTCTGGTAAGCTTAATTTTGTGGTAAAGCAGCTCTATGAAATTGGGTACTGATAGTTGTATGGTTAGTAGTAGTTTTATGTCCGTATTTGTGTTTATGGAATGGACAATTTTAAACGTGAATTGATAGTCTCTGCCTTGCCTCAATTAACTGAGATTTAAAAAATTGTAGCCTAAAAACAATTATTAATATAAGTTTTGAAGAGGAAGCTTAGACGTTACAGATGTCATTCTTGAATGGTGAAGGTCTGTTAATTAATAATATGTTAAAACTTGTAACAATTGTTTGTTCTTCGACAAGTTGTTAATTAAAATATGAATATGATGCTTTTTCAACAACAAAAAGTTCTGAGTGATTTTCATTTGATAGTTGTTTTTCCTCTATCTTCTAGATTTTGTTTTTCAAACCTAAGATTTGGGCCCAATTTCATGGCTCTGCTTACCGCCGAATTTCTGCATTTGTGGATCACCATTCTCTGCTTACTGTTCAAGCAAAAATTCCCTGTTAACCCATAATATATGCTTGACGTAAACGCAGAATTCCGTGCTTCCATAAGCATCGATTCTTTGCTACGGTAAGCAAAGAAATTGGGCCCAGAACACACGGTAGAAAAGGAAAATACGTTTTCTTAAATTTATGCAACCGACTTGAATAAAGTTAGCAATAGCCTGCTTTAGCATGTGAGACTGATGCCAGTTTGACTACGGCACCATGTAAAAGGGATAGTACAGTAGGCAGGAGCCAGCAATATCGCATGCACCGTGACAAATATTTAATGACTTGTCCAGAAGTCTAAAGAAGCAGTGGCGCAAAACAACCTTTTGCAAAAGGATAATTGCTGCCTTGCCCTTCCTTGGTGCCCCTTGAAATTTATTATAGATACTAGTTTTCTTTTTATTTGCTAAATTTTATGCATCATGAAAGAAAACTTAATATTATGAATTTTTTTAATGGTTCCAGTACAATTTTGAGATTTGAAAGCCAATCAATTAACAGAAATAAGAAATGAATAATAGCAAAAGGCTAAAAGAAACTTTAATTTCGTGCAGAAACTTTATTTTAAAAACTGTACAAAATGTTACAAATGATAGCACACATTTTTAAATGCCCACTAAACTCTCACTAGTTTTTCTAACCTAGACCTTCATCAAGTTGCCACTTTGTTGTGAGTTCCCAATAATAATAATGACCACCCATACTTCTCATATCAAAAGGCGAACAGACTATTTTCCCCTTGCAGCCTCTATTTTCCTCCATTGTTGATTTGGAACAAAGTCTACTTATGAATCTGCCCACAGTTTCTGTTCATAAAAAAACTAAGCAAAATGAATGCTCACTTGCGAGTGGTATTTGTTAGCAGATGAGTGCTACAACCACACAAATCCATTGTCAACATACACAAATATTCTTGAGCGTTTATGAAATACTTTTGCTTATGCAGATTTTTCTGCTATAGTAAGCAGTAAGCAGTTAGCACCTTGCTTAGCAGAAACAGCTTCATGAAAATGGGTCCAGGAGCTTATTTCACTGGTTAGGAAGAAAGCAGGCACCCAGGATACAGCATTGTAAGGTGAATACTTACTGCTAATGAACCTAGAGTACAGTTCAGGCTAAGTGATGCACTTTTCTTCCAGTTTTTAAAACCAAACTATTATTGTGAGAAGTGTTTATTCTTCTCTTTTAAAAGTCAAGTGCAGCTCACAGCGTGGTACATCAACAATTTGCACTTGGCTTTGTTAAGAACAGTTTCAATTGATTGGAATGCCGTAAGAGCTGAGGTATGAACAGGAACCAAGAGTAATAGCGTCACAAAGCTGCCATTATGTTCTAGTTTCACAGAGTTTTGTTTTTGGCGACAGAATTCAACAAAACTCAACTCAATTAACATTTTTTTCTATATTGCATAACCAGTAGGATTTGAAAATTTGCATAGTGAGAATACAATCAAGTGAGGTTTGCGAAGAGGCACCGTGTCAAGACAGGGAAGAGATTGGACAGTTGTGAACATTCATAAAAAAATTACTTGTGGGTCTGGGTTCTCCTTTATTCTAGACCCAGAACCTTCCAGATGTTACAATTCAGGAGGTTTAGACTCTGTGCATCACCAGAAATACAAAACTATGGGTCTAGACATGATGTGGACTATTTCATTCTCCCTTAATTGAATGCTTTACTTTGTTCAAGAAATACCTGGGTAATCACATGTCTGGTAAATAATTAGGTTTATGAGGTCTGGTGGTTCTAAGAAGAACCGATGGTTAACCACCGGTTCTTCTCTGAACCACTAGAGTTCAAAAAGAGAATTAGTTTCATGGTGTCTCCGCAAACCTCACTGGGACAGAGAACCAATAAATACAAGTAAATGTACAGTGTACAGTAATACAGAAAAAATACCAGGAGATCATTTTTGTAAAGCAGATTTAGTGAGAGAAATAAGGGTAACTTAAAAAAACTGAACAGCAATTCTCAGGAGAGAGCCAATTATAGACTGAGGCAAATAAAAAGGCACAGCTCAATGTGGGAAGCCAACAGATAGGACATGACAAACAAACAAACAATACAGATGAACAAGCAGACAAAAGAGCCATCATATGCATAGTTAAAACAAGCACAACATTATTAAAGATGAACATTGTCTTCAAATGTCTCAAAATATTGCTGTTTGGAAATACTCTGTGTCGTTTTAAAGGGTTGTTCATGCACAAAAACACCTACAATGTGTTGTAATTAGTGAGTAGCGATTAGTAAAACAAAAATTTGCCACTGGAAATACAACCAGCGAAACATACAGTCCGTCGTTTTGTGAAGTCAAAGATTTGGTTCCACAAAATAGCAGACTGTGTTTTGTCATGAAAATACACAAAAACTGGGATCTTCCTTGTGAGGCATGGGTCCAACTGAATCGCCTCTGATCTCGCTGGGGCCATAAATGCCTCATTCCTACATAGCAATGGAGCTACCCGCTCGAATTTGTGTCCATGTGGCAGACCACAACCACATCATTCATGACTGCCCTGACTTCAGACCACCAAAAGGTGAGCAGGAACTCATAGACCTCGATGAGGACACCATCAAGTGGCTTGAAGTCACTATTGCCAATCTAGATAACTGATACAATGTTCACCTTGAAGAAGACACAAAACCCACACAATTTCAAGGGATGATTATGTGAATCACAAAATTATACTTATAAAATATCCTTCAAACCATATTCATTTCAACAACAACAAAAAACATGCTTTTTATAGCCAAAAGTGCCAAACCCTAAGGCAACATGCCCCTTTAAAGGGGAGGGGAAGCAAAGCAATTTAGGGGAAACATTCTTTAGATGAACAAAATGAATAGACCAAGCATATTCAACTGTTTTGGGGTACCATGGGAGCCCCTGTTGATTGCTTTAACATGGGCGAGAAATACAATTACACAATTTCACATGGCCCAACATTGCGAGGCATGCAAGCAGTCTATAAAGGCACTTCACCAGCAAATCTTTGATTTCATATGGTGAATGAAGAGCTACACAGTTACTTATTCAGCTACTTACTAGCCTTTTATGAAATTGAGGTGAACATAGAAAAAGTACAAGTTAAACCTCTTATTAAGTGAACATTCAAAGTCAATAATGGTTTTAAAAGATAAAGGCACTTTGCCAACCCACAATATGATTTCATGTAGTGAATGAAAAGCTACGCAGTTACTTATTCACTTAATATTACTCCAAATATACAATCTCTGATAAAGGCTTTACATATTGAATAATCATAATGAGTGTAATTTTAAATGGCTGAGTTTAATCCCTGCAGTTTCATTCCACACAATCTACAAACACAATGCAATATACTGGAGTTCATTTATTCATTAAAAAAAATCTGAAAGGAAAGGATGGTCAGAGATTTGTTTATCTTTGAAGGTAACAAAATATAAAAGAAATTTAGGACTAAACTTCAATCTGATGAAGGATGATTACAAAGATGTTCACATTTTCGTGGAAGATTTAAATAAATATTACTCTTGCATAGAATAGGTTAACTTTAAGAAAAACAAAAGTTAAAACTTTAAAGGTTTTTAAATTATTCTGTTTCCATTTCACTGTCACTGCTTATATTCTCTTCACTGGAGTCGAGGGTCAAAAGTGAAAGGTCATCCTCATAGGCTGACACCTCGCCTCGGGTCACATGGCCCTCATCACCCATCACAAACTGGGCAAACCTGAAAAGAAAATACCCACAACTTGTGTATAAATACAAAAAACATTTATAATATTTTTAACAATTATTAGTTTTTTTTGTAAAACTTTCACAACAAATTTTACGAAATTGCTTGTGTTCAATATCTTAAAATTATGTGAAGTTTTAGCGTCACGCCGTTACATGCTGTGTGCAAGTTTGACTTTATCCACACTTTGAAGTAAAAAATCTTAAGATAAAAAGAAAATTCCAACACATCTTGAATCATGTGAGTCACGTTACAGGTCTGAAACAGCTGTTTCTGAGGCGGAGCCAACGGAAAAGTGAAAGAGGAAAGTGCCCACTTTCCCTCCTTTTGCTTTGCCTTTCAAGATAAGGTTCATTATGGGTAAAAAGAAACTGAGAAGGTTATCTAAACCAACCAATCAATCACCTACTGATTTCACTATGAGCTGATACAATGACACTCCCTTCCTGATGGACCCACCCACCCCCCCCACCTTACCGGTTTATAACGACACTGAATTAATGAATAATTACCTCGCTACATTTTCCCACCCAAACTTCTAACTTGCAACACTTAAGGCAGTTGAGGTGGTTGCCTCTGTTACAGACTGGCCCCGCCCCTCAGAATGGAGGTACTACAAACTCCTCTCAGATCACCCTTGCATTTGCAGGTCACCTATGCATAGGTCAACCCTTGTGTACTTTCTAGTCTAACTTCACTTTCCTTACCTAGCTGGGCAAACCCCATATAAAACCCCATGTCCAAGCCAAATAAACCTTCATCTACTGTCAAATAAGCGATCACATTTAGAGCATTCTAGGTTGACGATCCTTGAACAGGCTCCTTGTTTCCTCACACATTACCTCACCCCTGACGGTTCAACATTAACCTACTCTACCCCCTACCTCAACCCCTTTTCACATCTACATCTACCGCCCATACAAACCTTTTAGGTGACTCTAAGTTAGCAATCATCTTCCATTGATTGCAATCTGGGCTTCGACAATACTCTCTGAGATTTTCCAGAGCTCTCCTCGTCTCCGTCCGTCCCTGCTCGTAATACTCATCCTCCGTTAACAGTTTAATCTTAGCTGGACGATGCTGCCACCTGTTTTATAAGTCCAAATATCATAATTAATTGAACTGTTTCATTCCACATATATGGGCATGTACCCACAACCACTGGGGGAGAATACCAACAGTTTGATTATTAACCAGGAACCCACAGATGGAGTAAGATTTACCAAAGAAAATTCAAGAAAACCTTCACAACTCAAGTAATTTTTCACAGAGCTCGGGAGAGCACTGAGTATACAGTGCTTTATACTAATCGGTGATAAAGGAAAAAACAAATAAAATTCTTCATCCCCGATGCAAATAATAACATCTATTAAATCGTTGCAGTACCCGCTGCTAAGGATTTGAACCCACATCTAGCCATTGGGCTATCTCGGTGGTCTAAGGGTAAGATATCTGCTCTAGCAATGCAAAGGTCATGGGCTCGAATCCCACCTGAGTGATTGCCTGTAGATTTTTCTCACAGAGCTCAGGAGAGCACTGAGTATACAGTGCTTAATACACATCGGTGTAAGGGAAAAATCAAATAAAATTCTTTGTCCACAATGCAAATAATAACATCTATTACCTTAAGTACTGTTCTCATATTTTCCTATGTTGTTGTCTTACACTGATAAAAAGGAAAACAAACTAAACTACCCAGAACTTTTTACTTAGACAAAATGCAGCCATGAAAAGTTACTGTAAAGAAAAAAAGGACACTGACTTGCAACACAAAGCTTTGTACAGTAATTTGCAGTTTTCTACAGAAGAGTGGGAAGAAGATAAAATCAAAATATACATGCATACAGTAGGACTTAAACCATGTACATTTAATATACAAATATTTACCATAACAGCAACTCACAGATCATGGCATAGAGTTTCCAGAGGAAAAAAAATATAATATAATTATCAAAAATGGTTCATTTCATAACAATAACATAACGATATTAGGTGCATCACAGCCTTACTGACCCTCACATAACCCCAAATCCTCCCAAATGATACAAAGGCCTGCCTGAGAATCTCCCAACCCCAGCTGTGTATGTTATCCAGAAAGAATTGTATTGTGAGATTACTTATTCGGAGCAGTGTTGTAGTCAAGTACGTACTTTAAGGTCAACTATCACATACTGCCAAGTACCAGAGCGGCCAAGTAGTACTCAAGTCTGAGTACTTGGGCCATCAAGTACAAGTACTGAGTATTCTGACATCCAAGTACCAAATACAGGTACTTATTGTTTGTTTTAGTTTTTTTATTTCTAGATGACAATGTGAACTTGTTATGATACCTATCTTTTAAAAGATTCTTGAGGCATTGCATGGTGAGGTATCAATAAATATATTTGGTTTGCGGAAAGACCATGTGTATATATACCTATTTTGCTGTGTAGATTTGTTCGTTGGGAACTAGGTCTTGCTTTTTATTCTACTGCCACGGAGTAGATATCGGAATTCGGGAGGCTACTTGGTTCTGAAAAAAACTATCCTCCTTATTAACTACTACCTAGGCGGACAGTAGGAAATCGGCCAGGAGGACTCCCACTTTCGCTTAGTGGATCGATAGGACTTCTTTTTATTGATTTCACTGCTGCGGGATGAGTTCTTAATTGGTCTCAACGTTTCAACTAGCCTGCTCTAGTCATCGT
Organism: Pisaster ochraceus; assembly: GCA_010994315.2. NCBI lineage: Eukaryota > Metazoa > Echinodermata > Asteroidea > Forcipulatida > Asteriidae > Pisaster > Pisaster ochraceus. Next base: position 19,709,659 of record CM021534.1, read on the forward strand.
CAGGAGACTTATCTTTTAAACATATACACATCATATACAACTTCAATTTTGCTTTGTCCAGAGTTTGATTCCTCTGTTCCTTGCATTAACACACACATAGGAAAGTGGCATTTTGACCATAAATGCTTAAAATCGGAATCAGAGTACATTCACAGCCGGGTATCGAGTACATGACTTTGAGTACAGATTATTTTTTAGTCGAGTATTAAGTATGGACTTTGAGAACAAGTATTTTCTAGCCGAGTATGGGTACCATCAAAATTGTAGAGAATTCAAGTGGCACTCGAGTACGAGTACTACAACACTGATACACTAGTACCAGCAGCTACGATGCCTAAATACTAACTACTACATATGCATGAACGATTTGTCAGCATAGCAAGCTGTGACAGATACAGCATTTAGAAACATAAGGTTTCGCAAAGATTGCCAACGATTTGCACAATTTGCAAATACTCATTTCTACTTGACATAAACGAGCAAGATGAAAAAGTACATACCCCAGTGTAGTTGCAACCAGCCTGACCGGTCTCCCACAAGATGGTACCCATCTTAACGTTACTATGACAACAATAATCACCATCGTTGACCCTTCATGCTGCGATCCATTGTAGATGCATAACAATCCTATCAACTGAAGGAATAATTGAATGAGGTAAACTGTCCGGTTGTTGGTGACTGGACCGTACCAATAGCACACTGCAAAGCTGATAACGGCGGCAACCACAAAGTATCCTAGGAGATAGGTCTTGTACTGCATGGAGAGGAAATTGTCGAAGACCCAGTGGAGGAAATAAAGACAAAGAGCCCAGCCACCCACTAGAAGAGAGACAGCTCCAGTTTTCTGTGAAAAAAATGAAAATCAAACTACAGGCTCATATAATTTTATTCCGGATCTTTACAATTCTTAAAGGTAGAGTCATTGGTAAATACTCCTAAAAGTAAATGAACATAATCAAAGTAATACGGTTCGCATAACTTTTCAACCGAAGTCATTTGAATCTGAGAAACCATTCATGCATGAAGCACTCATCAAACTTCTGAGGATTGGTGCTCGTACGCAAATGCTGCAGCCAAGATACGGTTGGTACCCACTGTCACCTCGCTAAGGGTGGATGGATTCGACATTCTTGTGAAAATACATGATGGTTTTTTGCTGTTTTCTCAGTAAGTAAACACTACATGATCACCTGAGACATTTACATGCACCTTTTTTTGTATTTTTGTCTATTATTTTGCCTTTAAATGAGCGTTATGCTCCCAAAACCAAACTATGACCCCACCTTTAACTGTTAAAATAAATGTAGGGAAGCACACTGGGGCGTGAGACTTTTGGCAATGCTAGGTCACAGCTGACTTATCAAGGTAAATCTTGGAAGAGTGTACATGCTTAGACTCAAGTAAGTAATGTCACCGAGCATCCCAAAGTCCCTTGTTGGAAGAGTGGGCGCATCTCTACTGCAGCATCCCATTGGAAATTGCATTCATTTGTTTCACTTTATTAAACAAATACAAAGTAAAAATGGACCATTTATGTATAAAAGTGATTTCAACACTAGTAAAGAAAAAAGGTAAATTACAATAAGTTTTGAAAAGTTAAGAATCACAGAACCGACCAACTCACCCTCGGAATAAACCGACTGAGTATATACACAAGAATCAGAAGTGATGCTAGAACCCCAACAGTTACACCTGTTGAGTAGTGGAACACAACACTCCTAGTAGCAGAGAAGAAACAATGGGTTTATTAATAAATATGCCTTTTCTTGATAAAACTATAATACAATAAAATAACCCTTACTGTTGGTCAAAAGTGGAAGCTTTAAAAATACATGAATGAATTTTTATAAAGATAAACTTTATTGGGCTATTTTGGGGTTGAACAAAGGAAAACTAATAACTAGAGTGGGACTTGAACCAACGACCTCCGGATTAACATGCCAGGGCTCTACCGAATGAGCTATCTAGCCCTAATGTTGGAAGTCTCCCTATTTTGTCAATATGTTTGTTCGAGGGTGCCAGTCAGAAGCCATACAACCTGTAACTGTCATACAGCCAGGGATCACATCCAATTACGATACAACCTTGGAAAGTTGCAGCAGAGGGATCACCTTATTTTATTTATAGTAGAAGTACATCCCGTGTTTCTTGATCATAGAAGGCTCCCTTGTTAATGTTTCTTCAGGATTCCTAGTTACAGTAATTAAGTTCACTTTTGAGGCATCTTTGGATTCATGAGCAGCAATACATTCTAGTAATTATCATCAACTAAAATGGAAACTCACTTGCTTAGCCTTGGAGCAGCTAGAAACAAAAAGATTCCCACAAAAGTCAAGAGGAAAAACTTTGCATTCACATCTTGAAAAAGAACAAGGGAAACAAACACCAGTAAGTAACTTTTTGTAAAAATCAGGCATGATATTTTTGGCCCCTTGGAAATAAGTAGGACAATTTATTACAAGGGCTGACCTACAGGCTGGTTAGTAACAATTTTACTGATTTTTCTCAGGGGCAATAAAACTGGAAATCATTTTGAATGTAATAATGTAATAACTGAGTAACAGTGAAACCATAAATTGAGTTGACTAAATGAAAATCAAACCCAATTGTAATCGATTTAGTCAAAAGTAAACTGAAATTAAAATTTGCTTTAATTATTCAAATATCACTTGATTGGGATAACAAAGAAAAGAGTACCATCATTTACAAGAATTTTGTTTTACCAAAGAACTTCACAAGTTGAGAAAAATAAATATTTAATGGGTGCATGTATGATGAGTAGAGTGTTTAAAAAAAAAGCGAATAATTAATTTCTTAGATCCTTACATTCCTCGGTGACAATGATGTGAGCATGACTTGTCCCGTCCTTTGTGTCTATTCCAACACAATGATTTTGCAAGACCGACATCGTCATTGCATTTTGCTGCAACCATGGGGGAAGAACTGAAGGCAGTATGCCGTTAGATTTCCTCAGCTGATCTGACACATCCTTCTCATTTTCTCCATACACCAGGCTAAGCTTGCCTTGATTTGTACCAGTATTCTTCACTTCCACCTTCAGATTTATTAAACAAAAATTTTTTTTATATTTTTTTTAAAGGAGATTTATATTTCGCATGGTGGGAATACAATCAAGTGAGGTTTATGGAGACACAAACTCTCTCTATGAGCCATGGTTTTTCTGAAAAGAACCGGTGGTTCAACAACTTGACCTTTTGATCAATTTGCTTAGACGATCAGACATTGTCAGAGCACACTGATCAAAAACTGGGAGTTGTTAAACCACAGGTTCTTCTCAGAACCAAGGCTAGAATTTGGGGGGAAAATCCACAAGACCTCAAGGCTTGTAGCTCAAAATATGTACTGGACCAAAATTGTTTTTAACAAGACCAGAATCAAAATGAGAAACAACTTACTGACACAGTTTTAAGTAAGTGCATTGAACTGTTTGATTTGAACAAGCACTAAGACATGTAGAAAATTTCTCTCATTTGTCTTTGTGAGTAGTGAGTACTATGAAGTATACTTCATTATTAAACAGAATTGAATGGTATTTTGTCAAAGTCAACATTCAAAGTCAAAGTCAACATTTGAAATTAATTTGGTTGTGTTCAATATATTATTACACAGTGAGGTATTATTATTCATTATAATTCATCAATATCCAATCAAAAACACAAGACCGACATAACTTTACTGGCCCGACGCTAAAATGACTGGCCTTGAGAACCATCACAGCCATCTCTCGGTCATGTCCCTGAGACCTAAGAACTGCAATCGACCATGTGTAAAAGTCTGTCGAACCCGCCTCTAGCCATTGGGCTAGCTCGGTGGTCTAGTGGTAAGACATCTGCTCTAGCAATGCAAAGGTCGTGGGTTCGAATCCAACCTGGGTGATTGCCTGTGGATTTTTTCACAGAGCTCGGGAGAGCACTGAGTATACAGCGCTTAATACACATCGGTGTAAGGGAAACAAGAACAGCGAAGCTGCCATGGCGAGCTGCCGATCGCCAGATAGAAGACCAATGA
>CM021534.1:19761499-19791771 GCA_010994315.2 Pisaster ochraceus
CTAACTAATAGTACTCTTGGATTTGAATGTGAAATAAATGAATAAATTAATCAAGTGTATTCCTTAAAGAACGTCTTAAGAAAATTCGACATCTATTTTGATTACATTATTCCTTTATTATCAGTCGAGACAATTTCCCATCAGGAATTAAAATGGCAGATTCAGACTTTTAAACAAAACACTGAGACGCAACCATGAATACCATGAATAACAAATGAAACCGCCGAACTGATCAAAAGAAAACAAATGATGATTTGAGAAATAGTCTGCAAAACTACACTTAACCCACAAAAAACCGGCTCCTTTGTTTGTTGTGACAATTTAAAAGTGCCACATACTGTACTTTTAAAGACGGTAATTTGAAGTGCAGCATCCTAGCCAAGAACATGTCCACAAAGAATAAGTAGCACAAAATAAGAAAATGACTTTTCTTCTTCTGATAAAATGTAAAAGCCCAGCAACCACACCAGAAGCCGATTTCCGTCCGACGATCTTTCACCTTCACATCGTTCCTCAAACGTCCTAACCTTATTTTGTTGTCCAGGTACGCAGAAAAGGCAATCCGACGACCGTAAGTACAGCAGAGAAGTCGACATGTTGACAGATGTAATACAGCATGAGTTAACGACCAAACCAAAAGATTCATCCTTTGTTTTAGAAGAAGACAATTTTCTGCTCTTAAATGAAAGTTTCAGAAGGTGCTTTGTAACTTACATCTTTACATCATAATTCCAAATAAATTGTTATCACATGCAAGTACAATGTTATGGTTCGGACCAGGGCTTTTATTGATGTAATTCGGGTACTGGATTATCGCAACAATTGCACCGAGAGGCTGGAGAGGAGAGAGTCCAAAAAGGGGGCAACTGTTAACGACCTTTTATTATATAATTTCTCAAGTAGAAAGTACGAAAACAAGATTGAGATGTGAGGAGGACACATTGTACGGGATGAAGACAGAGCGGAGTGCAATAAGCGTGAAATCGTGTACCGGGCAGAGGTCCGGGAGATTAATGACCTGTGAGACACAAGTCATGTTGCGATTACATGTCGCTCGTTGCGGGGTATGAGGGCTTTTGAGAACGATACGATGGCAGTGGAACCATTATAGCCGATATAGCCTATATAATGTATTTACGCATATGTGTGATTGTGTGTTTATTAGTTGGTGTATGCTATGCCAAATCTACGGACCTCTGGAAGTGCCATCCAGCGTGTCGAGATCCTCAGATAATTTGCTACAGGATGATGACATCATAAACGTATAAGATGACGGCATCCTGAGATAATTTATCTCTGGATGACGACATTCTGAAGTATACAGATGTCGTCTTCCCGATGTAATTTATCTTAGGATGTCGACATCATGAAAGTAAAATGTCGACATCCCCGAGATAAAATGTGTCTGGAAGACGACATTCTACTTTCAAAATGTCGTCATCCCGAAACAAATCACCTCAGGATGTCATCCTTTTTCGTTTATGATGTCATCATCCAGCACTAAACAAATCTCAGGATCTAAACAAGTTAGATGGCACTTCCAGAGCTCCGTAGAAACCCCTATAGGTACAGTCCTCTTTCAATAGGAGTCAGGGTGTTGCACAATTAAAAAGGGGATTTTGGTGTGTGTGATACAGTCTTCAGTCGAGTTTCCTGGATGATAGGAGACTTAAAGTGCCGGTAACCATGGGGGCCACGTATAAATAAAATTTACCAAAGCTCTTGGTTTTGTTATATTGTAATGAATGTTGAGATTGTGAACCTATTTTTTTAAATCATAATTTGATTTATCAAGAGGACTTGAAAAACTTACCAGCAATGAGAAATCTTCCTGTTGAGCGGGTAAACCAGGACGCAAACTGGCTAGTTGACCTCCGTATCATTTGGTATCGATTTACAGATATCAAGGCTAGGGTGAGTACCGAGGCCAACCCGTAGACGGACGTCGTGAACCCGTTGAACTGGCAAAGGGCCTCCCCGTACGACCACTCTTCCTCGGTGTCTCCAGACAGGGTTAGAATAATCAGGGGTCCGTTCAGTACCACCGTGAACAACCCACACACGGCCAGGTTCAGAACCAACTCATTGGGTACCGATCGGAGCTTATGGTCGGTTAGGATGATCCAGCAGAGACTGGTGTTTCCAAGAAGTCCAAGGCACAGGATGATCGCCATGAAAACTATGTGCAGGGCCCACCACACGTAGTAGCCTGCATTTTGCCCCGGTGCCGAAGTTGGAAAAACTTCAGTCGTGTACGATGCGGTAAATTCCATCGTGATGTTCCGTGTTTAATAAAATAGAGTCATCTTCAGAATTTTTCAGGTTTTCTACAAAATTTAGATTATTATAATACCGGTTGTTGCCGTAAGCTGCTCGCTTAAAATAATATAAGGTTAAAGTCCGTACTTCCACACCCTTTGAAGGATTCACAGTATACCGGTAACGCTAAAGCTCATTTCAAGTAAAGCGTTTTCCACCAAGTTCTATGCAGACGTTTTTAGACTATTTTGGCAAGTATTTACCATCAAACAGCATTTCAATCAAATTAAATTCATAACTCCATCGCCAGCACTTGCAAGATTCCTTTGTGTGGACACTTTGACCTCAAGATATTTGCGAGCGGGCAAAATATCGACCCGGAGAAGCGGCGAGCTCGTCTAAATCAGTGCACCGGGGATTGTTCCCGCCCGTAGCCAGAACGTCTCCTCCTCCTCGATCTTCTCAACATGCACGCTAGACGACACGATCTACGAAGCTATGTTTGAATTTACCCTGTACGGCTTAAATATAACCGTAAATCCAACTCAATTAACTAGGCGAATCCACCGTGCGCGAACACAAAATATACCTCGCTATTTCCTGTAAAGTGACAACTACACACTGATGCTCAACTTGTGGTTATCATTCTACGGCACCACGGCTCAATTTATAAGATGCGCTGCAGAGAGCAGTTACGTTGTGTGCGCGTGCACGCCTGTCCAACGTGGATAATGATAATACAGTGTTACGATGCCGGTCAAGCGATATCATTGGCGAATTGTGACGGTAACTGAATACGACACGCCGATAACCCTTGAAAGCGAACATCGCAATGTGAGATCGGTCTACCTTCTTAGAACGTTGGCGTCGCTATAATAATATTTAATCAGAGCATGCGCAGTAACCACAATGTTTTAAAATAAATCAGGTTTTTTGTCACCTAAAAATAAACTGAAGTGTGTGTGTGTCCGTGGGTGACTTTTTGTCATCATATGTATCTTTGTTGATTTTAATGCGTTGTCGACTTTAATTATTTAAGTATTCAAGAAGGATTCTGCTAGAGTCGAAACGTCAGGCCACTAACTATTGTTTTATTTTATTTTAATGCGAGATACATATTTAATTTATTGGTAGCGGTGTATGAATATGAAACTGATGAAATCATTCACAATTTTAATCCTGTTAATATGGTGGATTACATTGCCGTCATACTCATATGTTATTTTAATGAAAAATACGTGGAGAGCGTGGAGATAATCCGTACGGGAATCAAGACTTAACAAGCCTCTGTAGTGCCGTGAACAAAAGGAATCGCAGATGTTGACATTTTGCCTTTATATCAAATTTCCATGGGTCAGGATAAGCTAACTAAGTCAAATTTCGTTGTTCTTAAGTCATTATTTTTGCATTTATACTGGAATTTATTTTGTGGAAGAGTGGTGTTTCCCTGAAACAGAGTTGAGGTCTCGTGCTTTCGCGCATGGGATTTCAAAATGGCGGAAAGTATTTTCTAGATCAAAACCAAATCAAATTCTTGCTTGTGGAATGGCTTTGATTGGTAGAAAATACTTTTGATGGGAGACTTCTCAGACGATATTGGGCGTCCCATTCGCCCGTTCTTTTCTATCGACCTTTCCATAGTTGATATAAACAAACCGCGCTGGTTGGCATCGACGGCCGAATGTAAGTCAAACATTCAATCGCAAAACAAATTCAAAATTTTCTTCAAACTTGTAATTAAATAAAATATCTTCCATGATTGGTTGCTTTTTCCAACAAATTCAACACTATTTTTGAATACGATGTGTAACATTATTTACAAACTGTCGCTATATATTTTTGCTTTGCATGTATATCTTTCCTTAGTTTTCGAACCTCGGTTGGCAAAAACTCGGGCTGTGACGTTGCAATGGAAATGTCTATATTGTTCTCGTCGCTATGAACAATGGGAAAAGGACCGGTGAGTGGGACGCCCGCCATCGTCTCAAAAGTCTCGTCGTAGAAGCTCTCAATTCTAACAGTGCTTTTAAGTTGCATGCGAAGAAACGTGTCATTGTGCTGTGCTTTCTATTCACTTACTTATTATTAAACACCCTGTTTATGTCGTTGATGCACTTTCTTAATCCCTTAGGAAAACTGCCAATCTAAAATTCTGGATCGGAAATTGTGTCTCAACAAAAATACGGAGCTACATTATGGGAAGCAAGGAGGTTGTCAAAGACTTCCCGCCAATATTTACCAAGTTATCCCCAATATTCCCTCCCTGGAGACTCTATGTACACGACATTGCTATTGGCTTTTAGTCTTCGCAAACTGTGTACATGGGACCCGCTATTTACCTTTTCTGTTCTATTTGCTTTTAATCATTTTCGAGGGACATTAAATTTGCAGAACGTGTGAAGCGCGTCACGGTGTGTCATTCTAAGTTTTGTAAATCTATAATCCCCAAAGTGTGGTGGATTTGAAATTCACAATTTATTATGTTTTAATCGCATTTGAAAGATTTCTTGTATATTATTTATTCTTTGACGTCAAGCTTGGTAGTATTAAAGCCATACGAAGTTAACTTTTCTTTCTTCGTAAGACGGAAACTTTCATCAAGGAGGCGAAACACGAGGTCATTCAACACAGTTTTGGTTATAGGCCTTCTTGAAAGGGTTCGTAAATTAACTTGGAGCGTTTTGTCTTCCGTCTGTAGAGCTGCTTAGGCAAGAAATATTGCGTAACAATTCTCTGCTAAGCAAAAATCAGCAGGATACCAGTCAAATAAGATACATGCGATATGGTATTTTGGCTGGTAACATCATTCTGGTAATATTGTTTTGTTGTGCTAAGCTACTTTTGGTGCCTAAAGCAGCTCTATGAAATTAGGCCCTGGTTGTGTAACTCATGTCAGTACCGACTACAGTTTAATAAGGAGAGTTTTATATATAAAGGTTTCCTGTATTCAATCTATATAATCAAAATAATTAGATAATAAGAATAGTATAAATCAAAGTGTCATGTATAACATGTAGATACCTCTACAAATATAGTTTTATAATACTGACTTTTGGTTTCCACTTTTTGAAAAGACTTGAATGACATTCTTGTTTATTGGGCCAAAAGATTTTCAGTTTGTTATTAATTGGTTTCAACTGATTGAATATTGATTATGATTCTAAATTATGCACTGTTTTCGAAAGGATATGGACACATTCCATGAGATGTTCACCAAGTTGTTTCTCACTCACTGGAAACCCACACACTGCACCATCCGATGCCACCTCGTCCACTGAATCCTATTGCAGTGTCTTATTATGAAAGCATGTCTGCGATCGTTTCCATACATACAAGCTGCCCTTTCCATAGATCTGATAAAGTTGTGAATGAATAAGATTTGTTCTTCGGGGACTCTCTTTGTATCTTTCCTTACCATCTGATATTTGATCTCACTCTTCTTCTTTTTTTATCTAGGTCATCCAAACCTCGTGCTTAAAACACCCCCATGTTGCCATGGTAACAAATGATGCATATTCTTGTCTCTGGCCGTTGTCCCACTTCAGCTATCTCCCCTCACCATCTGTTCATTTTCCTGAAGGAGCCCTGTACGGTCACAGTGACACGATGGTTAAGTGGTGCAGCGGGTGGCGTGGGTCCTGCGGCTGCTTTTAGTGCGGGAGATGTATTCTCTCCAACCGGTCGAATTAACATAATCATAAGGCCAATATGACTACTGTGTTGACATTCCATATTTTGAAAAGATGAATGAAATATTTGGATGATCACAAAGAGCAACATCTTGAGTATTTTTGTTGTTGTTATGAAGTGTGTAATCTTGAACCGCATTTCAACCTGTTGCTTATGGTGCGCTCAGGGAGGAACGGAATGGGTCCGTGCACCCCCCCCCCCCCCCCCCCCCCCCCCCCCCGCCGCCACCACCAGCACCACCGCCCGTCACCTTGCCTTGCTTCAGCGCCCCTTTGTACTAATTCCATAGTTTTGTTATAACATCTAAATAAGAGTGTACCTTCCTCACAAAGAAAATAGATTTACTCAAAATTCCTCCTTTTGCCAATGGATTCAACACTAGAGGGCTCGCACTGACAGCTCTGGCATTTTGTGAATGTTGTTGCCTGAAAACAAACTAATCTGACGTGAATGTTGGTGTTTGAAAACAAACTTGTGACAGTCGTCACACACTACTGTTTGGTGCAGCTGATGCCTTCTGCCCGGGATGGGGGGGGGGGGTGAGTTTGTCAGTGGGAGGGGGATGAGTTTGTCAGTGGGAGGGGTGTCATGCTTTTATTTTGGAAGCGGGACGCTGCAGGGGGGGCCAACATCCTCTTGTGACATTTGTGGTCGCAGTAGCGATCCAGATTGCGATCGTTCACTCATGTTGTTATATCATACACTATCGCGATTTTGTTCTTTCCAGGGGGCACCTGGCCGGGGGGGGGCACTGGAAAGCACGTGCCCACTAACCCTACCCCCCCCCCAAGCTACGCCACTGCTCCATGGTGATTATAATAAATTGAATTAGCTCGTCCTTCCCTTGCAGACGCGGGGGCATCTCCGCAAAATGCCGTTACAAGTTTTCACCATTTGGGGGTTCATTTCCTTTGTGTAGGCCGTTACTAACATGTTTACTTCCAAACGTGTGGGAACAGAATAGGTGTGTATGCGCGTCGTACAAGAGTTTGGTAGTCTTTTGCAAATTTATCCAATGTCATTGAAGTATAGAGCGCTGGAGGGCGGCATTTTTAATTGTATAGCTTCAAAAAACTTGCCTTCGAGATCAGTAGCCTTCCCTCGTTTGTTTCCATGATACATACATAAAACAGCCGTCGCGACTAAGGGTTTTGTCCTTGCAACCTTTACACCAGGATCACAACAACTTCTCCTCTATTTTATGTTGCATAAAAGTAACCAAGGTTGGTACGAGGTTGTAGACGTACGCATGCGACGTGCCTCATTGCAATGCAATTTCTGCCGGACCTGATGTCGAAAAGTAACATTTATTAGCTTAATTCTACAAAAAATTGATTCTAAATTTCGACTAACACTTACAGAAACAAAAATGGGGAAAGAAAAAATGGCTGATGTCGAGATGGTAGACGCCACAGTGAAAGTAAATGGAGAAACTGGGCCGGTTGATGAAGCCCCATCCAAGAAAGAAACCGATATGATCACACTTGACGGTAATATTTTCAACGTCTTTCTTTCTTGTATAAAATGTTCTTTATGTGAACAATGTTTTATTTATGTCCAGTATATAGTTTCAATACATTTAATTGTTGAATATCGTATAGTTATATTTGCATTTAGATAAACTAAGGTTGTATTTTTAGGGCTTTGAAATTTTTCAATTTCGCTGACTCACGTGTAAAATGGTAATGTTAATTGCCAGTTGTGTAGAATATGTCTACGGTAATTCGTGTAATTCCGACATAAGAGGTTTATGTGGATTTTGTTCAAAATGTATTCGGTTTTCTTAAATTAGGCTGGAGTAGTAGAAGGTCTGGCACTTTTTACATTTTTATCAAAGAAACCTAACAATAACAAGTTTGGTACCAATGGAAAGAGAATTGGTTGAAAAAGAAATTGATAGTGTTTCCCCGCATGGCATTTAGAGAATTAGATTACAATACAACTTTCGAGTATGGGAGTTGTGTATCAATGCATATGACATTGTTAGGATGCTCATTTATTTAACAATGATTGTAATGGTTGCTGAGGGACTTTTTAAGTGTCAATTTCTTACTAATAAAAGTGCGTGGGAACTGCTCCCGATTCATTATAAGAAAAGATCGGACTTTAAAAATTTTGTAAAATAATTGAAAAGAGGAATGTTTAAAACAAAGCAAAAACAGAAACCAACTTACAAATACTAAATTATGATCTGAAGGACTGAAGGTCTCCTTTCCCACCATCATATGAACACACGATAAACAAGGCCAAAGACACATTACTTGATGCAACATTTGCAATTCGGTAATGCCCTTACTAAGTACTAACCATTGCTCGATTTTGATGGTCATTCCGAAAACACCTTTCTGTATTAATTTGTTATGCGATCATTCGCATTAGGAATAGTTCATAGTCGAAACAAAGTACAGAGACATTCAGATTTATCTCTAAACTTTTATTTTATTTACTGTAAAAAAAACACGTAATAACCTATGTTTGTCATTTCGAAGTGTTTTCATGCTAAAATTCAACATAAAATGTCTGTATTTTCTTTTAAGGATACAAAAATCTGTACAAAATTACATTTTTTCCTGCCTGAATTCTATTAAATTTGATATCGGCAAACTGAGAAAATTTCATGAAAACAGTTTTGTTTTCTCATCAATAAATCAAGCAATATCTCCAGAAAAGGGAGCCCTCCAACTCCAGTGCCCAGGAGGACAGACTTTTTTTAGCAGTCGACAAAAAGGAGGTTGTGAGATGCAAACTTTCTTAGCTTGTATTTTGTAAGATGTTGGTAAAAAACTCAAAATTTAGTGTTCCCAAAACTTGTCAATGTTTTCATGCTTATACATTTCATTATACTTATTTCATTATTCACCCATCTTTTTACAGTGTTATGTACTTTCTATCTCTATTTACCCAACAGTCCCAAATCCTTCTATATCCAATTGTCAAAGTGAAGGATTCACAAGGACTGGGGCCAGTAGGCCCATAATTATTGCTTATCACTGGGTCAGGCATTCCAATCTAAGTCAAAATAACTTGTTTTGGAATGACATAGGACTAGGAGAAGAGAATATGGGAGGATTTAGGCAACACGCCAGCCAAACTGCATCTAGTCTGTCAGAATGATAGAGTTCTCCATTAAAATTTGAAAAGACAACAATTTATGGCTTAGTTTTTTAAACTAATTTTTTATTTTATTTTTTTTCCAGATTTCAAGGAGCATGTTAAACACATAGAAAAAGCTGTGTCCTCCAAGGAAAAGAACTACATGTCAAGGGTCGTAAGGGCATTGACCTCATCCAGACGTAAACTGAATCATGGAGTACTGCGAAAACTCATCATGGGTTACTTCTCTAATGCAAGTGCAGCCAGGGAGAATCTCATCACATATTTAGATGAGGTTAGCTAAGTTCCTAGAAATGCTAGCATTCTCCCTTTACAGTGGTTTGGACAAAGATGTTGACCAAGTAGTGAGACTACCAACATTAGGGTTTGATGGATAAGTCGGTAGAGCTCCGGCATGCTAATCCGAAGGTTGCCAATCGAATCCCGCTCTTGTAAATTTGTCTTTGTTCAACCCCAAATTATTTAAAATTTACCCAGTCATTTTCCCTTGTGGTTTATTTCTTGATACAACTTTTTGATTTGTAACCAGGACTCACAGAGTTATTTTCACAACCAAATTTGTTCTTCTTTTCCTTTGTTAAACGCAGCCAATGGATACAACGGACAACAACATAATCTTTCGTCCTCGGAGTAGCAAGACCTCCAATGGTCAACTTCTGCCTGAACTTGATGTTTACGTTCACCTTCTGGTTGTTGTCCACCTTCTTGATACAAAGAGATATGATGAGGTATAATAATAGACAAGATGAAATCGTTATTTCAAAATCAGTATTTTAGCTACATTTCTAGGTTTTCTAATTCATATTTATCTTCACTTTGGCCGTGAAGCTCCAGGTCAACCGATGTAAAAGTGCATGTTTGTACGCACCATCAGCCAATGATGGGTCTTACTTTGACCTCAGTGAGGAGGCTGCTTGAACTTGTGACATCAATGCCAGGGGTCTGTTCAATTTTACCCAAATTGTATCTTACTCATATAGATAAAGAGCAAGACTTTTTAACCTTCCAGTTTCCTTGGGCTTCTGAAAGTACACCCATAATCAGGCCTGGAATTACACTGGCCATGGAGGCAATGGCCTCAGTTGCCCTTGGTCTTGGTCTTGGTCTTGGTCTTGGTGACCCCTTTAAAACTTTCTCATGGTCTTTAAGATTTTCCAATGTAAGTGCCTTTTGCAAAATGAAAACTGTATTGCCCCCTCAAATTTTACTTTATTTTCCTTACCAGGCTGTTAAGTGTTCAGACCTTCTGATGGCAAAGATTGACGCCCAGAACAGACGTTCCCTAGACCAACTCTCTGCCAAGGCTTACTTCTACCACTCTAGGGCGTATGAGCTCACGGGTCAACTGGAGAAAGTCAGGAGGTGTGTGTGTACTAGTTTAAACCAGTTCTAACTTGTTTGAACCAGTTCTAACTAGTTTGAGGTTTAATTGACTGTGCAAGTCTTAGACATGTTTAAGCGTTAGAGGGTTTGATGTGTTATTCTTTGACACTTTAAAGCAATGTTCACTGGTCAACTGGGTACACCTTTGAGTGGTGAAAACCGATTCACACTAGTCATGATTAGAAATTCTGCTCTTTGCAATATTATCTTTGTCCTGTAGGGGAACAGAGTATACTGTTCAGAACATGAGGACCATACCAACGGCTCTATTTAGAAGTCAGAGCCAACATCCTAACGCTCCTTCCAAAAGAGATTAACACATGAATGTACTCACAAGTTTACAAGTAATAAGTACTTCTTATCGTTGTTTTGATTGAAATGTAGGTGATTTCAAAAGCCTAACGTAAAGACTTTTGATTCACTAATCCCTTTCCTGCATTGGGTTTCTGTCTCTAGTTTCCTGCATGCCAAACTGCGCACATCCACCCTCAGACACAACAACGAAGCCCAAGCTACCCTCCAGAACCTGCTCCTGCGCAACTACCTCCATTACAATCTGTACGATCAGGCAGACAAACTGGTTGCCAAGTCTACCTTCCCTGAAGAGGCATCAAACCATGAATGGGCAAGGTTTCTCTACTACCTTGGTGAGTGTTCTTGCATCTGTACACCTGTTTTTGTATGTGTGGTGTTGTCATTTAGCCTTCAAGAAAGACTGCTAGGTTCGAAACGTCAGGCCATTAACTAGTTTTTGCACCTTGATAAGTTGTTTCGTCACCGATAAAACCACCATAATCAGAGTCCAACAGTTTGGGTGTTGAGTTACCAAGTGGCGCTAGATTTTTGTCAGAGTGAGGAAGGGTCCCAGTAAATCACTCTAGGCAGGTGGGGTTAAGGATACAGAGCTAAAACAAAATGCAATTAATTTGCAAGTACAATTCTTTCTTAATTCCTGAATTTTGTTTTCCAACTTCCAACTCTTCAACTTTTGATTGCCGCATATCAGGTCATCTGTATGTTTTTACATTAAATCTCACACAGTCAGTTGTGGGGACTTGCCATTGTTACTCTATTGTTCCCTTTTCTGAAGAATTCCCCTATAGGGGGGGGGGTTCCCTATAGGGGGGTTCCCTAATTGGAACAAAGAAAAACATTGTAGGGACCTTTGTTCCATTGTATGAAAACGTTCCTACAGCTGTCTGTATACCTACCCCCAGACACAGACAACAAGTGATTTGGCTTTACAGTGTATAGTCCATGATGATACCCCAAACCTGCCAGTGAAATTTGGTGGGTAAGGATGGTCAGGGTTGACATTTATTGAAGTCGAACCCTGGATATGTTTCGTGTGATGAGAATAAAATAACTTCTTCATTTTGTCATCCTCTTTCAGGTCGTATCAAGGCAATCCAGTTGGAATACTCCGAGGCTCATAAGAATCTCTTACAAGCCTTACGTAAAGCACCACAATACACAGCTTTGGGCTTCAAACAAACAGTAAGTTACACCTGCTTTCTTAAGATCTTTCATTATAATGTTTGGGAAGATTTATGCCTGTGGACCACTGTTAAGGTACAACGCTGCCTTAATATGAAATAAGAATTTGTGAGAAAGTTGGTGGACTAGTTAAATGACAAGCTAACTGGTCCTGCTGGCTAGTGGTGCAAACCCTACAGAATCCTGATCTGTCTTACAGACAGCTAAGGTGGGTCATGAACCATGACACCCACCCCGCATACTGCATGTCTTGACCACTATTGCTAATTCTAATACATTATTTCCAACACGTAGGTGCAGAAACTGGCTATCACTGTACAGCTGTTACTGGGAGAGATTCCAGACAGAGCCGTCTTTAGGCAGAAGTTTTATCAGAAGGCACTTGCACCGTACTTGCTTCTCACACAGGGTAAGACTTTAAAAAAACTTGAATTCAAGAACAGTGTGAGGGAGAAATTTTGAATTAAAAAAGCTATAGCTTGAGGTTGAACCGGGATAACCCCAGAAAACCTCAAATTACGGCCTGTTTAATTTGCAACCCTCCCTTTGGGTGGACATTTATAAGGATCTGGCATAAGATTTTCAGGTCTTTTCCTGACTACTTGATTTTCTTGAAATCTCCTTAAGCCCTCAGATTTTTGTGAAAGAAGTAAAGCAGTCACCAAAAGGAGAAAGAAATAGTCCATTGTGTCCAAACTGGTAGCTTTATATTTATGGAGCTGCACAGCGTCTGTAAATCTCATGAATTGTAACATCTAAGAGTTTCTGGGTGTTGAATATGCCAGAACCCAGGCCATTTATCATGATTTTCAATTTCCTCAAATTTCATTCACAAAGTATTAATTGTTGATTTTTGTTATATTATTCAAAGACTTTTGCAGGTTTTCCTGCCACAACTAGAATTGAGCCTTCATTTTCTTTATGGCTAGAAGTTGAACTTCCAGACACTTTTGAGGATCTCTTGGTGACCTCACCAGAAAAATATTTTAAATAATGTGCAAGTAACTTGAGATGTGGCCCCATCAGAAGAAAACTAGCATCTTCGAGAAAGTAGGGTTTTAAATCAAACATTTTGCCTGCCATGTTAGGTCCTTGGTTGTGTTACTTGTAATCAAATGGCAATATCAAAGTTGTTTTTTGTTTTCTGTCATCAGCTGTGAGAACAGGAAATCTACATCTGTTCAACCAGACTCTTAAGGACTATGCCCCCAAGTTCCAATCAGATGGTACGTACACCCTCATCGTAAGACTTCATCATAATGTGATCAAGACAGGAGTGCGTATGATTAGCCTCTCCTACTCCAGAATCTCCTTATCGGATGTTGCCAAGAAACTACAGCTGGAAAGCCCTGAAGATGCTGAGTTTATTGTTGCCAAGGTAAGAAGATTACATTTTGATAGATGATCTGGTCCATGTCCTATGAGGGGTGGGGAGGAAAGAGGAACGGTCTTTTACTGAAAAAGGACGAGCATTCACCAAAAATACAAAATCAATGACGTCTCAAAATGTAAAATATTAATCTTAATTATTACACTATATTATGCAAGTTATGTTGAGAAAGAAAGGATAATGAACATGATGGGCCAACACATTTTATGTGTCCATCTCACTGTTACCTCGTTGCCATGTGCCAACTATATTTGAGGAGTCAATTGACTAGACTTGAGTGAAACATGATTTAAATTGCACATTGACTAAAGGTTAGCACTGAACTTGCTCTTGATGTGGGGGGGGGGGTTGTGTGCATACATACATACGGGATAGTGAACAAACTTGCAGGCGACTTATAATTTTTGTTGACTCCTGCGGCTACAAAGTGAATAAAAAAGTAAACGGAAACCCCTGCTAATTTGATGGTGTAAACTGGCTAGGTTTCATACTCAAGATGCGTCATTGATGATGAGTACTATTTGTCCTGACAGGCTATCCGAGATGGAGTTATTGAAGCCAGTATAGAGCATGAGAAGGGTTATGTTCGCTCCAAGGAGACTGTAGATATTTACTCAACAAGAGAACCGATGGCAGCCTTCCATCAGCGAATCAGCTTCTGTCTTGATATCCACAATCAAGCTGTCAAGGTAAGCCTTCATGATAATGATAATAACTAGATTTTATGTGGCGCTTTATCTAGGTTCATGAGCTTTTGAACTATGAGATCCATTTATGTAACACCTTGTAAGGGTGCTTTGGCGCATTCAGCAGCCATTGCCTGAAACACAGCAGCAAACCCCTTCTCTTATCAATAAGTGTAGGGGCGAAGCAATAATGGTTAAGTGTCTTCCTTAAGAACACAAGTGTCAAGACCGGGACTCGAACCCACACTCTGATCAGAATCATGACTCTATAAAACCACAGCATCTCATGACAGTATGTCAATGACAGTATGTCAATGACAGTATGTCAATGACAGTACGCCCGGTTAGCGGTGTTCAAGTAATTAATGTGCAAAATTGTGTTTCAAGAAAACCTGTTGTGAAAATTCAGCTGATTTTCTGCCACTCATCAGTGATTAATAGGACAATGAGTTCCACATTTGTTTTAACCACTTTAAAAACATACCTTTCTAAGAATAGTTTTGTTATCGCCTAATGGTTATTGTAAAAAAAAAATTAGTTACTTGTCTTGTTTTGACTGCTTTTTATCTATATTTCTTAATAACTTGTGGATTTGTAATTGTATAGCTCTTTGTGATAACTATGTGACATGGAAAGCATTTTAACTAATTAATATTATTATTTTCAAAGAAGCCATTTTCTAACTTCTGGCCTTCTGCTGGTTGTAGAGCCTCCTTCTGTCTACATTAAGCGACCTTATCGATAACATTTTGTCAATTTACTTCTCTGATACTCTCTAGTTACTTATTTCTAGTGTTTTGTGTAATGTTGTTGTTGTGGGCTTGATGGTTCAGTTGGTCTAGCACTGGTTTATTAATCAACAGGTACCTGGGGTCGATTTCACAAAACCCTTCCTAACTTAGGACTAGTCCTAGGCAATGCTAGGAGATAGGACTAGTCCTAAGTTAAGACCAGTTACTGGTCCTAACTTCAGATAAGACTAGTCTTATCTCTTTGTGAAATCGACCCCTGGTCCAAGTCCCACTTGAAACACATTTGTTACTTTTTGTGACAAAATGATGTTAAATTAAATTCACCATTTGGGATCCAGCTTAATGTTAAGAGAGATTTTATCAACATTTTGGGGCATTTAAAGCTTAAAGTTCCTTAATTTAAACATACTATGTTTATATTCTGTGTAGGCTATGAGGTTTCCTCCAAAGTCATACAACAAAGATTTGGAATCTGCTGAGGTAAGTCCAATAATTAAAATTGGAATGTGAAATTATGTTTTTATTTTAAACAACAATTTTTCTGTTTAATCCTTGAAATGAGCAGTGTAAAATAATTGTGTTGATATGCGCCGTGAAGCAATTCTGTTGGATAGAAAGTAATTGTTTTAATGAATCCTTTTTGGTCTAATTTGATAGATAAGCTTGATCTTAGTGTTTTTTGTTGGAAATGTTTTTCTTTCTTTTTTCTTTAAATCTAAATATTTTTTCCTGTACAATTATAGACATAAACAAAAACTAAGCAGGCCTTGTACTTAAGCTTTTTGTAAAGTATCCCACTGGTCTAGTAAACTTTGCATTTTATTTGCCCCCAGGAAGTTTTAGTAGCCAAGATTTTAAACATGTATTGTCATCAATCTTGTTGGTGTTTTTATGGTAGCAATCATGACCAGTTTAACGGTCAAAAATAAATAAACATAATGAATAATACTGAAACGGAAGAAATATGGGCATTATAAACAATGAGGTCGCACAGTTTTTAGTAGCCCACAGGGCAAGTTGTTGTGTTTACTAGCCCACAGCAGTTTTTACAAGACAATGTATGCCGAGCTAGTTCTAAGGATGAGCCTTGATAAGCTATGAATCCTTTTCTTTTCTTCATCTGATTAAAAAAAAGGAACGCCGAGAGAGGGAGCAGCAAGATTTGGAGCTGGCCAAGGAAATGGCCGACGATGAAGAAGACAGTTTCTAAGAAGGTTGTGAAGCACTCTAACTCCCCGCCTCCACCAACATGGAACTACAAGGATGACATATACCTCTCTGTCCCCCCCCCACCCCAACCCCAACCCCACCCAATCTCCAAACCCAAGAGTACTGGTTAATACTTTATGCATTGATAAAGAAAACCTTAACCATCTGTGGCAAATGATTCTCATATTAACACCTGCTCAGTGTATGGGAATCTTGCGAATCTTGCGAACAATCTGGTGTTCGGACAATCAGTGCATATTTTGCATTAAGTTTGGATATGGCTTCACTTTGCATCTAATTTGTACATTGTTATGTGATTGGCCAGCCTGCACAAGAATGCAACAATCTTGTATCAGATTTTCAACTTCAGTTAAGTTTGTTATTTTTTTTTGGGGGGGGGGATCTTTGGTAATATTGCTACTGAAAGTATTGTATTCAAAGTTCAAATTGAATCTTTTTAGTCTGGGACTCCGGTTGATTTAAAATGGAAAGATTTCTGGTCTTGCATAGTAATGTGTCATTATAAACCTTTCTCAGGTTTCAGTTGTCTTGTTTTGCATCCTTTCCCGTCCGTGTAATCAGAGAGAGGCTTGGATGAACATTTATAACTCTCTCCCCCTTTTTAAGATCTACCGATATTGTCATAATTAATACAAAGAATCCAGTTACAAAGAGAGAAAGATTGTTCCTGGATTGGTTTCTTGGTATACAATGGTAGTCTTCTCCGTTTGTACTTTGTCTCTAAAGGTTGGTCAAGTTTTAGGCTTGTGTTCTTGCACAGGCTTCTTATCTGCTGCCCTCTATGTTCTAGAAAACTAACTACCAGAGTTGATCCCGACACTGGTTTTGTACAGAGCTATGAGTAACATCATTATGGGTGTCGCGGATTTTACTTTTAATAAATGGTTCATTCACAAATTGTCTTATTAATGATTATAAAATATTTGTACAAAAGCAAGTATGGCTGTAGAACTATATGTTTTGAATACAAATATGAAATTTATTTGTAGCCA
Organism: Pisaster ochraceus; assembly: GCA_010994315.2. Lineage (NCBI taxonomy): Eukaryota > Metazoa > Echinodermata > Asteroidea > Forcipulatida > Asteriidae > Pisaster > Pisaster ochraceus. Next base: position 19,778,493 of record CM021534.1, read on the forward strand.
ATTGGATACTGTCATAGAGAAATTATTTTGCAGAAACAGGCTTTAACCTTAACTAAAAAAGTGCAAAATTTCACATTGTGAGCATTAACAGTTTCTTCTCTTTTCTGGATTTGGTATCTACAGAGATGATATGGCGTTGAAGGTGCAAGATCAGGAACTTGGGCTAAAATTGTGAAATGTGCACTGGACGCCATTTCAGCAAGCAATTCTTCAGTTGCAACAATAGATCAGTGCAGACAATGACCATTGCTAATCAATGATATAACAAAACATTTGCTTGCTGAAATGGCGCCCATGGGTATTTCCTGTTCCAGCAAAAGTTAAGCTCCAGTTTCCCATCTTGCGCCTTCGACGCTCTACATTCTTTGGTATCTATGCATTTCTGGTGATTGATTTTTGCATATCTGTGATGCACCCTAACCATTACCCACTCTTCAAATTTCAACAGCATGTTTTGATTGATTCTGTTGAACAAAGGACTGCACCAGTAAACTGATTATGCTTTACATGGAATCAGGCAGACCACACCCCGATCAACAGCTGAGTTATCAGATGGTGTTGGATTTTGTTAGAGTGAGGAAGGACCCTAGTGTAGGGAGTTGGGCTGAAGCATATAGAGAGTAGAGTTAGCTTAAGGCAGCAAACACAATCAAGTAGACCACTTTTCTAGCGTCACGTTAGAAGTTTTCCAAATTGTTTAACAAGGATCTGAAAGCACACAAAAATGTTTCAACATGTAAATGATCATGCAGGCTTATATTTAGAGAAGTTGAGTTTATTGGCACTGTATTACCGGTACTAATTTATTAATTACTCTCAAATTTTAAATTAAAAAATAGTCAGAAAAGGAAGGTCACATTTCCTGTCCATTTTTGATGGAAATTTAAGGATGATTTAAAAAGATTAATTAAAAAACATCAAGTGAATGAACTCAAATGTTTTCAGTATAAGCCTGTATGTCCATTCACATGCCGAAACACCTTTTGGGTGGTCTTAGGTACTTAAACCGAAATTACAACCGATTGAAAAACTGTTAATTTCATATTAAATGCTAAGTTGTACACTTTATTTGTTTCCTGTCATAAGGAAACCTTCACGCATGCAGCTTTCACTGTCAGAGTAGTACATGTCCTTTTTATTCTCCTTTGCAAGGTGCTAATATTTTAAAGAGATATTTAATACTAGTCCCAAAGTTGATATTAGGTCAGAATTTTGATTTTTGAACAAAACTTAATCAAATTTCATACAAGAAGGAAGTTAGTGTTTTCTTATTTAAATTTTCAAGAGTTTTTTTATTTTATTCTTATTCACAACCCAAGGAAATTGCAACAGGAAAAATAATTGTCGAGGCGGTGTTTATATATTTATATTGTGTCTTTATTCACATGAGGTAAACAGTGTACCTTTCCATACAATGTGAAGACCTACAAATGTCAAAGTTTGTGATTATGTTGGAACGGACCATAACTCTCTGATAATAAATGTTTGTTCTTCCTGAAGAATTGTACCCAAACAAGCTTTACAATGAATGGAAAGATTGTGTAATAAGGTGAGACTCGGCCTTTGGAAGATTCTTTCCGAAATTTTTATTAATATTGTTTCAAAATTAAATGTCTGTTATTCAGTTTTGAAACATCTGCTCCTTTTTTGTTCAAATTTACCCAATAATGCATTATTTTGTACCATTATTGGTACCGCATGAATTTTCACATACATTGCCTATTTTGCCTTAGCCTGGTGACTAGTTTGTACTTCAGGCGCACGAGGCATTGTGTAGATGTGTTACACAACACGTGTATGAGTACTGAATGCACCGTTCGCCTTGAAAACAGGCTATGCGGTAATCAACATACCATAATGTAGTCTCATTGCGTACGTAGTACGAGTTGTTGACCCATAGTGTAATCCTTACTACTTATTTGACAATAATGGGGACGTAAAAAATGTGTGGGAAAGGTGTCATCCATGTAATTATAAAATGTTAACTATTTGCTCTTAATGATAAACTTAAACAGGTTCAGTCTTTTACGTAATGTTCTTTTGTATATTAAAACTTTACCATCGCCCTGTTACAGGAAATTGTAAATTTTACCTTGATGGTTTAAAATCTGAAACTATTAATAATATCCAGTATTTATGGCAAAACTAGGAATGTCATGCTGGGTTTTACATTGACAATCTTGGCCCAGCCTTCCCGTTAGCAATGAACACTGAACTGGTGGACACGGCGGACAAGAACGAGCCTGCCGCATTTCGCTGAATACACACGCACCCTTACATACGGCAGTTACGGGGTACTTCCATTGTTGTTTTATTATTCCCATAACTGAAGAAATAAGAAATCCTCTGTGGGGTACCACTAGAACAAAGAAAACATTGCGGTATAGCATTGTTCCATTGTGTCAAGTACCCTCTTAAGTTGGTGTGTATAGGGCACACGCACGCACGCTGCAAAAGGCATACGTTTACCAAGTGCATCGGTGATCCGGAAAGTGTTTCACAATACTTGTGGACCGATAAGTTGTTTTTAATAATATATGGGACCTCGTGGTGGAAATCGTTATCATGCGGCAGCCATTTTGTTTTTCTCCCATTCAAATCAATGTTATCAAACCGAGGCTCGAAGGCAAAAAGTCAGCCCCTTTTTGGTATCAGAAGAAACAGTATTCACCATTGCTTTTAACAGGAAAGGATACCGACAGCATGATAAATGTGGACTGTTAAGTGAAATAAAGCAAGACGTCTGTTACTGTTAGTGCCATTAACATTCAAAATGGAGCCATTGGTTATGCACACGTTGTTAAAGGGGCTGTGCCGTTATGATCAAAGCGGGCTGTACATGGAATTATTATGAACTCTCCCACTGTTGCTGCACGCGCACGCGCGCGCCCCTATAGGATACGGAGGGAGGGTGCGTGCGTGCAGTAACTGGTGAGAGTGTTCGTAGATGTATGTACAGCCGGCCACACAGGCCTGCTTTGATCGTGACGACACAGCCTATTAAATAGTATAAAAGAAAAACAAGGGCGATGTTATAAATGGTGCATCTTTCGCACGTGGTCATTCGTGGAAATGATAACACTGATTATTTAGACCTGCCAGAATTCTTGTTTGTATGAATATTATCTCTTACTAAAACATTAAATCACACCAACAATATTGTTTAATTCGTGGATTCCATGTTTTATAATCCCTCCTTCGATTCTACAGACTTTCTAGGTCCATCCAATAATTACGGTTCCGGTTTTTTAAAGGCCCCCTCATAAAAGTAATACTTTTTTTAAACACATTTTAGCGATTAAAATTGTTATTTTATTTCTATGTTTTGGGGTTGGGTATTTTTAGTTGTTATTATTTTTTGCTATTATTATTATTTTTTCGGGAGTTTGTGCGAAACCACCGCAATGCGCGATATAGAACTAACTTCAGATTACATCATGTTGCTCAACTAAATTCTCAACTGCTTCCCGTTTCGTCCAGATGGACCTTATATGGACCAATTTTTCCGGCCAAAGTGTCATAAAATATTTCGAGATATTTTCTTATAACTTTTAATTGGCTTGTAAAATGTCGTTTCCTGGAGTCATTTCTAAATATCAATTTTAAGAGTTTATTACACAATAATTATTCAGCGTTCATAAAAGCCCTCTATATTCATTCAGGCAAGCAGTGATAGTGAAGTGGTTGCGCATGCGTAATTTCAATAAAGTAATTTAACCAAATTGCTATTGGACATTCCAACACAATTTGTTCAACAATATTTTATTATTAAACACCGAGGACCAGAGTTATTCCAATGCAAAGATAGTGACTCGCGTACCGTGTCCTGCCGTAACCTTCATGGCAAAACCCACGCACTAGTGGAATGTCAAATTGCAGCTACTGTACTAGGCCCCCCCCCCCCTACAAAATTAACTTTTGAAATTTTTTTATCCTTTGCAGTTGAACATGCCTATTCAAAATATGATTTACTCATTTCCTGAAAACCAGTGTATTTGCTTTCTTTTTTCCTCATAAAGTACCCTTTATTATTCGTTTCGAAGGCGGGCTAGGTCTAGTCTGATTTCATCACAACATAATCAGGAAGTGAATATGCAGGCAAGGGGCGCGGTCACGGGCGTCTTTGGCTGGTACCCTATACGGTCACATAAAAAGACATTTTGCACGAGTACCAGGAACTTGTACCGGTTGCAGTTTGTGATTTTGTGAAAGCCTGAGGGCGCTCCTATGGTGGCTTCTAAATAACAACAAAAAACTGAAATATTTTCTAACGTAAATAAAACTCCAAGCATAATTTCCTAAAGTTTAAATGAATCACGAAAGAAATTTTTCAGATAGTAATGATTGCCGTTTTTCAAATCATTGGATATTTATTTTCATTAGTCGCAGCGGTTAGTTTTTGATTAAAATATTTTTGTTTGGCATGTAGGAGACACGGCTACTGCGCAGCCTTCACTGGGACGGAGTGAGCTACAACTACAGACTAGATTGCGCTCATTTTTGACCTGTGGGTTACTTAAAAATACCGAATTTTATTACTGTCCTCTGTGCCAAAAGAGGAGAAAGATCATCAAGATGAATGCTCCGTGCTCAAGATGTAAAAAGACGGTTTACCCGGTGGAAAAGTTTTCGTGTTTGGATAAGGTAACATAAACCAAGGAGGCTACCTCAAATGTGTATCTGTGTACTGTACGCATTTATGCATGTAAATGTCAGTACTGAGAATATCGTCAGTGTAGCGTAACAAGTATGACTGAGTTTATGATCATCAGGTTAAAATGATACTACCCCTATCAATTTTACTACCGTGATTTTTCGGGAAGAGACTATGAAGACATGATCTTTTTCTAAATTTGTTTGGGGTGTTAACTGTTAAAATATTATTTCAATGAGCATTATTTTTAGAAGGAAGTATTGTGTCCTGTTTTAAACAAATGTATCTTTATTTTAAATTTAATCTTATCTAAATGATTGTTAGTAATAAGTCTGTGCATAGTTATTCTACCTCCATGGTCTGGGTCTCCAGCTTTATGGTGCTGCTTTACCACTGTCTGAATTTTGCCCTTAGAGAGCTCGGGCCAGATAAGCAGACCCAGAATTCAGGCGTGAGCAGCTCCATTAAAATTGGGCTCTGAATTTGATAAAAAGGAAAATTTGTAGCAGGTGTTGAAATCAAAAGTGCCGTAAAATTCGATGTAAGTACTGCAAAGTTCTCTTTCCACAAATTATTTTACAAAAATTCAAATGTTGTTTGGCCGTCTAATGAATGGAGAAATTAAGGTAAACAAAATATGAAATTATAGCCTTGCTCAATAAGATACAATTTTTGGTCTTGGAGAGTGAAAAAATGGCAGTTAGATTCAGTATCTGTTTATTTGCTTGTTGTGGCTAAGCTCAAGGCTTAAGCTCTGGTGTTTCTGATCAGCGGAGTGTGGGTTCAAGTCCCAGTCGTGGCACTTATTTCCTTAACCATAATGGCTTTGTCCTTTGGATGGGACATTAAGCCGGAGGTTCCGTGTTCTAGGATTGGTGGTGCACGTAAAAGAACCCAGAATGCTTATCTTGGAAGAGTAGGGGTTAAAAGACGTACAAATTGTAGTCCCAGTTCTAGGGGACCTGTGACTTTAGAAGAAGTAGCAAGGAAACAGACAGGGATGTGCAAAAAGATGCCCTGCTGGCCGGAACAATAGTGGGGATTTGGTGGCTGAGGTCGTATAGTTTTGTTGCCCAGCCCTTACCGGGACAATAGCGGGTACTTGGCTGAGGTTGTACAATTTTGTTGCCCGTCCTACCAAAACAATAGCGGGGACGTGGGCAAGGTTGAACAATTTTGTTGCCCCACCCTACCGGTACAATAGCAGGGACTTTGCCACGGTTGTTTCTTTCTTTCTTTTTTGCCCTGCATAACCTGGACAATAACAAGGCCTAGGTTGTACTATTTTTGACATGCCCCACATGCTGGGTGCTGGGCCAGGGTTGTACGGGGATGAAAAAATGCCCTGCATGCCGCCGGGGCCAGGATCTTGCAAGGGTTGTAAAATAACGCACCGCATACCGGTGATGGGGTATAGCCACGGATGTGGGTCTTTCCATTCAAAATGTCTGAATCTAGCAAAGTGCATAGTAATACATGCTACTATGGAGGATGCTACATACATGTAGCAGGTATTACATGCATTTTGCTAGATTCAGACATTTATGATGCATAATAAGGGAGAGAAGAATTTTTGAGTCACGGTGTAACAAAGACACCAGTGTCCTGGTTACGCGTCACTGTCGGCTTTGACTTCTTGGCCTACGTTTGAAGGTTTTCATTGAAAAGAGCTGAATTACTACTTACCAATGATGTTTACATAATTACCCTTTGAATTTTATACTTTCAATGAAAACCTACTAATTTATGGCAAAACAAGTAACAAGTTTCCCACTGTAACAGGAAACTGAGATTCCGGTGTCTCCATTACAGTGAGATGGATAGTGTTGGATCATACATGTATATGAAAACAAAAAATCTGATTCGAGAAATTGAAGTTTGAATACATTAAATGTACAGTATGAGCTATCCCCACCACTTAAACATGCAAAGAATATAGAGAGTACATTATCTTTTGAGATATACATGTACATGTGTAACACCATGTCACGCTTTGGCCCCCTTATTTATGGAAAGACCCACGTACAAAAAGCAAGTCCCTCACCCAGCCACGCAGTAACGGGACATGGTAGTACTATCACACTGGGCAAATTTTACATCTCCATCCAGGTCCCCACTAGGCTATACAATAAAGGTATTAGTTGCAAATGGTGGTCGACAAACAACTGTGCATCCACAGTTCATGAAATGAAAACTGGCACAATGCAAACATATTTCCTTGAATGTGAAGTGTTGGGTAAAATGTAGCTATTAAGCTTTAAACTGTGACTACTGTGGTACAAAAGAAAAGAACTTTGGCGAAATTGCCGTATCTGACCTCTACTAGTTTTTTGGTCACTTCTGGGATTCACCTCTTTGATAAATGCTTTACTTTATTTCCCTTTAAAAAAAATATTGACCTTTTTAGCCAATGGGATAAGAATATTGACAGAGAAATTATGAAGAGGTCGGAAATGACAAGTTTGCTAAAGAGAGACTGTACATCTTTAGACTGGTTACTTAATTTGGATTGTTGCAACAGCATAATACTGGGATTTGCCACTTTTGGATGGGTAATAAGAAACATTAAATATCATTTTATCAGCCAAGGATACATCATATGGACTGAAGTCACCTGGCGTCATTACACAATTAGCCTTGCTTGTGTCATTTTTGGAGCCAGATTTCCTGTATCAATGTGCAGGGTACATTTTCGTCAAATGGCAGATAATGTGCAAACAGTAGCTGCAGGTGAAGTCAGTGTGGGTGGTATTGGCTAAAGAACAACAAGCCAAAGTTTGATGGTTTCGCCCATTAGACTTATTTTTGTCAAATCAAAATAAACATGCCTACTTATCAATTAAAGGTTATTTCTTGTTCATTTTTAAACATTTAAATTTCTTGTTTGCCTCCTCTAGATTTGGCACAAAGGCTGCTTCACATGTGAAACTTGTAACACCAAACTTACAATGAAAACATACAAAGGTTACAACAAGCTCCCATACTGTAATACGTGAGTACCGCTGCTCTGTCTGCAATTTTGTTTTGTAGTCCTGGTTTAAGTTGATGCAGTTCTGCTTGTCATTGAGTTGCAAATGGATTATTATTTGAATTAAAAACAAATTTACTTATTAAATGGTCTGGCGATCATGTTAGCCCAGTGGTTTATTTTCTTGCATTTCGCCTCTGTGGACCTCGGAGCTCATAATGGGGTTTTCAGTCCCTACTTGATTGCGTGGGTTTTCCCCATTGGGGTTTTCCCTCCCACACTGAACATTTCTTCTCGTTTCCTATTCATCCTGTTATCGGCCCTAATTATGTTGGATGTGTAATAAAATAAATAAATACATAAATGAAAGTAGGACCAAGAATCTTGCTTTTTTTTAACTGAGAAATTACAGCCATTTTCTTTTAGTTGTAATTTTGTTCACTGATTAATGTTCAAACTAAAAGCCATTTAAAGAAATTTTCTCAAGTAATTCTGGTATGATTATGCTACCCTGCCTGATGAACTTCATAATTTTTCTTGTTCAAAGGCATTTTTGCATTTTTGCAATGTACGTTTCTTCTGGTACATTCCGAGGGGCAGCAAGGCCTTCATTGCCTCCCTGTGAATCATGCCAAATGATTTAATACATGATTCCTTCTACTCCCTGCTAACTGTTCCAACAACATTTTGTAGCGTGTCGTGGCCGAGCAGTTAAGAGCACCGGACTCAAGCTCTGGTGTTTGTGATCATCAGAGTGTAGGTTTGAGTCCCGGTCTTGACACTTGTGTCCTTAAGCAAGACACTTAACCATTATTGCTTCATCCTTCGGATGGGACTTTAAGCCGTAGGTCCCGTGTGTTTTGCAACGGACATAACAGAACCCAGTTACACTTATCGCTAAGAGAAGGGTTTTGCCCCGGTGTTTCTGGCAGTGGCTGCTGAATGTGTCGTAGCACCTTGTTAACCCTTGTAAGCAGGTGCTAAATAAATTGGTCTGACTCATAATTTTCAAAAATTCAAAAACCTGTATTGAAATGTTTCTCTATGTTCAAGCATCTTGAATACCTTATTGGTAGATACATACGTCATATAAGACTATGTATTATTATTATCTATTATTATTATAATTAGTATTTAAGACGGAATGAACTTTTATTGGTTCGTCAACCATTAAAGAATAAGTTTCCAGAAAAGAAGTTTGAGTCAGTTTTTATGAATGATTTGTTTTGCTTTTTTGGTTTCAGGCATTACCCAACAACAAAATTCACAGCTGTAGCTGATACACCTGAGAACCTACGCCTTTCCCAACAGACAAAGAATCAGAGTGATGTAAGTTGGCTCTCAGTAATTATTCCATTTAAAGATTTTGCCTGGTCATTTTCAATCTTTTGGGCAATTCGTTGGAAAATCTGGCAAACCGACGAACAAGCTATAGGTATACTAAAGCTTTTTTTTTTCGGGTCGTCGGATTTGCAAAGATCTTAGACATTTGTAAGTTATTAGCAGGGACAATGGCACAGAAGAACATCTTATTTTGAGGATTTATTATAATTTACTGTCTTAACCATTTCATGTCAGTTCTAAAAAAATCTTCACTGTGCCTGGCCCTGTATTGTTTTTTGAACATTTTGGAACTTTCAAAGCATTTTTTTTCTTTTTTTTTCTTTTTTTTTTCTTTTTCTGACTAACTAAAGTAAAGACAACAACAACTCTCACAAAATGCACCAGGATTTTTGGTCTTTTCAAGAAATTATGGAATGTCTTACCATAAATAGGCCGGAACCTTGGCCAGATGCCATGGCCAATAAAAACAGTCTACGTTTATAAACATCAACTGTATTTCTACCCAGAAATTTGTATATTTCATCAACTGAAATGAAGTAGTTAAAGATGAAGCACAAAAATTGCTGCACCAGACACCTTGTGCTTCAAATTTTTAGCCTGTGAAATTTGTATCAGTCTCCCGAAGGGTCTTTTTAAATAAAGTTCCCAAAAGTGGCATGATGAGATGTTTATTAGTAAACACCCTCTTGACATCTGGGTACTTAAACATAAAGCAAAGTGTTATTGAGTCTGTTTCTAGCTTTAAGCATCTGGCCATTTAGTTAATAACAAAAATAGAGCATTGGGGAACGAGATCATGCACCTGAAGTGCAGTCCTCTTTTGAATTGTAAAATAGGTTGGGTTTGTAGTTTTATAACTCAACTTATTGGACAATATTTTATTGGTTTTTTTCAAATTTGACGAGACGTTTTGCTTCAAACTCTTCTGGTCTGGAATGTTTTCTTGAGCAGTTGGTGTACCACAAGGATCACAAGACTGACTTGACCAAGTTCTCCAAGGTTGCTGACACGCCCGCTGCGGAAACCTTTAAGAAGAATCAGATGAATATCAGTGATGTGCACTACCAGAAGAAGGTTGCACAACGTGACCAGATGGAAGCAGCCAGGTTAGCGGGACAGAGTGGACAACAAAGTGGTAAGCTTTTTACTTCCATCAAAATAAAAAGTTAATGAAGTGGCCATTACACGCAGGACATAAAGTCCATTGTCTCTGTTGTCTTTTTTGATGCCCCTTGAAAAGTTTTTAATAAACTTTAAGAGTTTCTAATGGAAGTGCCTTTGGCAAAATGAAAATGGCCTTGCCCTCTTAAAGATGAAGTTCAGGCGTGGGGTTCTGTGCAACTGTATCACTGTAGACCCTTTCTAAATGACATCACCAATGTTTACTGTGCCATTTTGTGATCAAATTGTCACAGTGTTTGTCCTGATGGACTTGATAGTGTCATGCCTAGGAGGCAATGGGTTATTCAACCAAATCTGGGTATTCAACCTTTGCGACAACAAGTTATTATTTGTTTATAGAGGGACCCACCAAAGGAACTTTTAAAGTTTGGCCACAAGAATTTTTCGTCTGTCTTTTCTCTAAAAAGTGAAACTAGTATCTCGGGGCCTACACATTGGACCTTTGGTTTATAAGTATCTTGCTTTTGACATCTCAGGATTCATGGTTGAGAAAGGATCCTGCATTTCGGTGCCACCATATCTTAAATAGGATGCACTAGCAGAGCTGCCAACTCTCCCTGATTCAGCAGAAAATTCCCTAAAAGTGAACCAATCTGTCCATGTTCTGATGAACAAATTTGAAAATCACCCTGATTATGGAAGCTTTTTCCCTATTACATGTACATATATCGATTGAAAGCTTTCTAAATGTCTCCATGATTGTCGTACACAATCTCCATGATTGTTGTACACAATCTCCATGATTGTTGTACACAATCTCCATGATTGTTGCACAACATTAGCCTGATTGCAAGCTGTAAGAGTTGGCAGCTCTGCATAAGATCAAAAAAAAATTACAGCATTCACATTACAACCATTGAACGACTGACCTTGTTTATGAAAGACTGATCAGTCGTAGTCCCTCGTACAGTTAAGCGCATTAAATCCAAGAAGGGCATTTTTCCAAATTAAACTTGTGCAATATTTTCACTGCTTGCATTTCCTTAATTTATGTGTAGATAGTATGACGTGGCTTATTCATGATTTTGTGTAGATTAAAGTTGTGTGAGAAGAGTTCAACTTTGTGAAGAGTGTTAGCGATTGTCTAAAGAGACTTACATGTAGGTTAGAAGTACATGTATTAACTTGTATGTTTAGGTTTTGTATTCACCGGTTGTTTCAATCTCTAACCTACATGATGTGTTGTGCTGCCAATTTACTCCTTTAGCTATTCTCTTTGTAAAGGTAGAGTATTGTTAGCATCATTATTTTAAAATAACTAACATCAAGGAACGCAATGGTGTCTAGTAGTAAAACATGGGTTAGACCTTTAGTTTGATATTTTTTTAAAGATCTTAACACGATTAAGAAAGCGTGCTATTTCTTTGAAGCGTAGAATGATTGAAAATATATGTTCAGTGATTTACAGACAACTTACCTGTTCATGGTATAAAAGATGGTCACGGTGGGAAAACATCCCTTGAAATATCTTTGCCTTTAATTCTGTAGTTTCTTAGAAATGAGTGAAACCATTAGTTTTGATCTTGCAAGATCTTGATTCTCATTGTTTGAAAGCAGTGAAAACATATAAGGGGAATTTCACTATTTTCTTGTGACTCCCATGACTGATTGAGCTTTAACTTTCACAGGTTTGTTATTTCATGTGTACGTTGGGTCACATAATGATACTGGTCTTTGACAGTTACCAGTGTTAGCGGCAAGTACCTGTAACAGAAGCTAAAACACTTTTCAGACTGGGTTGTTTTGTTTTAGAGAGTGTCAAATTTTATAACTACTTAACTACTTAACTACTTAACAAAAGCAAACTTCATTAAACCATTAGCATTTAACTACACATTCGAATAACATTTTCAGGAAAAGTAAGATCAAACAATCAATCAACAGGCAGTTGTAGAGCGCCATCAATCTAGTTGCCCATTCCGATGCGCTAAGCAAAATGAAGAAACATTTAAGACAAAACATTTCATGAGGAGATTACAAGGGCCATGGACTAAATTATGTGATAGACTTAGTAAGAAGATCCTTTCCTCATGTAAATGTACATTTAACAAGAACATTTCTTAAAAATGAAAGTATACACTCAAAACAAATGTCACAAATGTTATAATGTAGCCTACATGTGGACTGATATAAACTAATTTAATCAAGTTTTTTTGTTCATTTATAAAGAGGAGTCTCTGTCTTGTACCCCATATATGATAAGGCTTTTAAATGATGTTTTTTCACATGCAGAAGGAACCAGACTATTTTGACATCCACGCCTCATTTTGATAGCAGGCTCTGCATGGAATCCCAAAAAAGCATAATGCTGAAAAGAGATCCAGTCAAAACAATGTCATTTTGTTTTTATGGGCAATTCCAAAGTAACAGGGTTATTGTTTGAACTTATGGAGTATTTTTGAAATTTGATTTTCAATTTAAAAAGGGGCAATGAAAAAAAAGGAAGGGGGTCTAAAATATTGTTAAATTTACACTGTCCATATAATTGATTCCCTGACTTGATGTGCTAACTGTTGATAACAAATTAATTACATTTTAGTCATGAAAAACTCTCAAAAACCATGTGGTTCCTGGTCAGTGGAATGGGTCTTAACATTATGGTGTACTGACTAATGTACACACATTCTCCACCTCATAAATAAACAAACAGCAACCAAGGACATTGTTCAAATGAACTGTAGCACATATTTGTACAGAAAATACACAACTACCCGCAGTAAAATAAAAACAACATATATTGTCAACTTCTGGAATGTCAGTTTGTTGTTATATCTCAGCAGGAAGAGCATACGTGCATTACGTGCATTTACATGTAACCTGCACACATGTACGTGTAGTTGACTGCAGTCAGTGTTCTTGAAAGTTTAAGGGGAAAAAGCCTGTCTCACAATGGGACTACCAAATTTGTCTACATTTCAACATTCCGTTAAGATTTATTTTTGTACTAATTGTACCAGGCATGACATTCAACCTGTTTTAATCTGACTGCCGATTTTGTAAGATTGTTTTTAAATACATGTAGCTACAACTAGTCTATAAAAACCTATGCATACTGTACTATGTTGGTCAGCCCTTGTACTCAATACAATTTTCCTATTGTTTACAAATGGTTAACCCTTTCAATACCATTG
>CM021534.1:19805261-19815916 GCA_010994315.2 Pisaster ochraceus
AAATTGACTGGGTACATTTTGAACAATTTGGGGTTGAAAAAATAAATTGGCAAATAAGGAGACGTGTTGAAACCTGTGAAAATTTGGGCTCAATTGGTCATCAAAGTTGCAAAAAAATAATGAAAGAAGAAATGCCCTTGTTGCATAGAATGGTGAGCTTTCAGATGCCTGAGAAAGGCTTCATGCCTGAAGTCTTTCTCAGATTCAAATTTTTAGGTGAAAATTTACCTCTTTCTCGAAAACTACACTTCTTCGAAGGGGGTCATTTCTAACAATGTTTTATAATATCAACAGCTCTACAGTGCTCTTTACCAAGTCAGTTTTTAAGGTCATTAATTTTTGGAGTAGTTACCAAAGGTGGACCCTGCCTTTACTGTTGCCTTTCTGCTTGGATTTTTTTGCAGGGGCAGAAGTACGTAGCAGTGTATGATTATGCAGCGGCCGATGATGACGAGGTGTCCTTCAGAGAGGGTGATGTCATCATTGACGCTACCGTTATTGACGATGGCTGGATGGAAGGAAAGGTCGAGTCGACTGGAGCCCACGGCATGCTGCCTTCCAACTATGTTGAGCCCATGTAGACATCGGCATGAAACGGTGGCATGACATGAAATCGCCTCCCTTTGTTAATTTAGGTGGCCATTATATACCATGTACAAACACAGAATGTATACTAGTGGGAAACTATGCTAACCAATTGATTTGTTTTGTTTGACCTTAGTTGAGATCAGGGCCTACTTTCATGGCTCTGCTTACCGCCGAATTCCTGCGCTAGCTGTGTAAGCGAAGATTGCCTAGTAGCATGGAGTAAGCATGTGCACAAGCAAAAATTTCCTGCTAACTTGTGAAACACGCTTGTTGTAAGCGCAGAATTTCCTGTTTTTGTAAGTGTGGATTCTTTACTTACTGTAAGCAGAGCCATGAAACTAGGCCCAGGTTGCCATGGTGGTGCTGTCCCTGTTAAAAACCTCTGTAGTTCAAGGTTCACATCCCACGTTGGACTGATGTCACCCTCGGATAACATTTTCTGTCTCACAGTTGTTATCCTTCTTGGGTTTTCCTTTTTTTCCTTCCACATCTAAAACTGACATTTACTTTGTCTTCATTAGATGTTGCTTTGAAGGATATGAGGTACCACAATTTCTCTCCGTTTTATACTTCTTACACACTAATTTTGTATGAAGGATTTGGTAGTTTGGAAATGTAGTCACTCTGTGCTAAAAACTTACTTGACATCAGCACATTGTTTCAATCACAACTCTTTTAGTGCCTGAACAAGCACACAAAGTGACTTTCGGGGCCTTTCTTTCAATATCATTTAACCATTTCAATGGGGTTTGTTTTGGGGTTTGGGGGTTTTGGTTGTGTTTTTTTTTTCAGTCCTGTTTGCAGTGACCTCCTTTCTGACATATTACTCAAATTAATCAACTTATTCAAGATGTTTATCCCTGGACATGTTATTTCGACTAACAATATTGGTGCTTTGTTTCTACATTAGTAAAAAGTAGACTCTCTCTAGATTCCATTTATTAAAGTTTAGTTGTACGCTTGGAAAGTTTTCTTCAAAAAATGTGGAATGTTTTGTTGTTTTTGGGGTGGTTTTTGTTCTCAATTCAGAATTTTTTTTACGACCCAAATTGGAATGTTCAGCTGGCGAGTATTCATGAGAAGTGGCAAAGTGGCCTGTTTTTTTGTTTTTATTATCAATGATGAATCTTTCCATTACGGAGGATTTATTTTACTGCAGACATCAAAGTCATGTACTCTGAGTGATTAATATAGACCCCTGTGAATTGTGTCATAGTCACCAGACTATTTTCTACATCAGTCTCACGTAATGGCTTACATTGATTTGTGTTAAGGATACTCTGATGGCACCTGGTGTATTTGGTCTGTGGTGTTTTGGGGGGAAATTTCTCCTTGTGGTTAGGGCTACGGCTACGGCTAGATTTTTGCATTCTATCTGTCTTGTGTCTTCATTTATGTTATTTTAGGGGGTTTTATTTGAGCTTGTATGAACTGAACTAAATTCTAATAAAACAAAAAATATAATTATGAGCTGTATGGACTTGTGCTTCAAATAGTGGATTCAAAAGCAAAATGGCCACCGATCTTTGAACTTTACAGCTATGTAGGCAGTTTAATGGAAAAGTCACATTTTGCATGAAAAACTTAAAATGAAAAAAAAAAAGATAAAACAATGTTATATGCAAAACTTCAAAGCCTTTTTGTTTTTTTGCTTTTGTACAAATATTCTGCTAAGTAAATACGATTGAATATAAAGATGGCAGTATTTTCTGAATACTTTTAACGAAAAATCAAAAGATGATTAAATATTAATCCCAGTATGCTTAAAATAATTGCATAATAACTGTGGCAGGTAGGGATTTTGTTTTAATTGCTTTCTGTATTATTGGACTGTTATGAACATTTTAAGTTTTCTTTCATTTATTTTGGTGTATATTTCTCCCATGTTGATGGAATAATATTTTATTATAAGAATGCTAATTAAAATTTAAAACAGATGCATGCATGCTGTAGCTGAAGATATAAGCTTTAGTTTACCTTGTTAAGTTTATGTTCGAATGACTACTTAAATCCGAGCACAGTCCAAACCTTGTTTGTAATGTTGTATCAGTTTATCATTTTATCAATCACCTGTTGTGTTTTTACTTGAAAAGGTAAAAACATCCCTGAAATACTGCTTCCTAGCCTGAAGAATGTGTTTAATTTTTCCCAAAGTCATTAAGGTTGAAATGTATAACCAATAAATCCAGTTGTAATTTTTGCACACAGTTATTATTTCAACAAAATGAGTAATAAAGCGAGATGTGAAGCTTGGCCCCACGACGGGTTAACCAATCTTAGTTGTGATTATGCAATGAAAAGTCAAAAGGTTTAATACTGTGCATCTTAACGCTTGGATATCTCACAGACTGTTACTCATGTTTGCCTTGTGTAAGTCACTCAATTCCCTTGAGTTATTTACGGGGAGCTTTCCTCACTGACAAATCCAACCCATATGGTAACTTAACACTCAAGCAGTTGGACTCTGATGATGGCGGTAGGCCTGATAATCAGTTCACTTGTACAGTTCTCAGTCCGACAGAACCAAACAAAACATGCAGTTGGACTTTTGAAGGGTTTGGGATGGTTATGGTTTAGATAAATCTATCTGTATCTTCAGAGTGTAGGGTTTTGTTCTTTAAGGAAACTAATGCATTCTAATCTAATAGTTGAAGTCATAGGAAGTTACTTCAGTCAAAAGGTCATTAATGGGCGGTCGAATTTGCGTAGTGGTTTCTTTGCCTTCCACCTCTAGGACCCCAGTTCAAATCATGCTGGCGTCACTATGTGGATTGGGTTTTCAGTCCCTATCCGACTTTGTGGGTTTTCCCAGGAATATTTTTCTTGGGTTTTCCTCCCACATCTAAAACTGAAACTTCCTTCCTTTTCTTCTCTACATTGGGTTCTTGGCTCGTACAGTGATTAAGTTCCCTTTTTTGAGAGTCCTTGGCATCACAACCAGAATAAATGAAATGAAATGAAATTAAATTATGAAAACTGACATTGTTTCACTTTCTTGCAAATGTCTTAACATTTTTTTTGCAGAGGTATTGAGGCATTTTTTATATTTATACACGATGTCTTCATTCGTTTCATTGTTTTCTGATCGAGAACCACTGAAATCGTTAGTAAAACAATTACCGCATGAACCTTCCTAAGCGAGGAGTTGTTGGTACTTGCATGAGAAAGTTATCAAGTAATCAACATCTAAAAATGAAAAGAATGGGGGGGTTTTTTCTTCGTTATCCTATCTTGACAAATATACTCATATTTGTGTTTTATTTGTTTGAATGTTATTGTAAACTATTGTAGCTAGTATTTGTAGGACTGCATTGTAGAAGGAAAGTATGGTATAGGAAACTATAATTGTTGAAAAGAAGTATTTTTGTTGGAAAAATTAACTCATTTTTTGCCCACCTTTTGTGAGTCGTACAATTTATTTTTTAATGGTTTCATTGGTCTTGTGTTAATACTTTTTAAAACTTTTTTGGCGGGGTGTCGTATACATGTTGAATGTCATTGAGATACATCTGTATTAATTATTGCATGCCATGCATTTGTCATGACAACAAACTAACAAACTTAAATTCATTGGATGTGTAGTAGATCGTCTTTAGAAAATTTCTTATTTTTTTATTTTATTATTATTAATTTTGTTTTATGTGTACCCAGGCTTCACCCTGGTTGTAAGGCACAGATTTAATACTGTGTGAAATTAATGTACAGGGTGTAATTGTAACAAATGAATTTTGTATTATGAACTTAAAACAAAACAATTCTTCCAATAATTCTTCAAATTTTATTTTATTTCTGGCAACCAACAAAAACAAGTTAAATGCGATACATCTTGCATGTTATTACGAATAATGCATTTAGTGGCAAATACAATTAGTAGAAATTGCATTATTGGCTTGAATAAGTAGTTCACGTATGTAGCACATTGTGCCTATTAAAAGATGAACCCAATTTCCTAATCTCGTGTCTATACTCAGTTTCTCTTTTACTCTCTGTTGTCAAAAATAAACTGTTTTCACATCGGATTTGGGAGGGCTTTGATCGTGTCATACAAGCCACGAACACAATGGTCCCCACCAGACAAGTAGTTCATTTCTATCGTAAAAGTTTAGTTGGTTGAGGTATCTACAAGCTTTTAGTCTTGTCCACCTTGTACACTTGACGTTCCCAGTGAGTGCCCATGGAAGTACAGCCTGATCAGCTCAAGACCCCTGGCAGTCGTGGTGTACTTAGACATTAAAATAGTGCAACGTTGAGCCTCATATGAGGGTGCTAAACTACACAGCCCAAACCTGGAGCTTCACGGAGGCCGTGGCCTGTATTGCCCTGGTCTTGGCCTTAGTGCCCCTTCAAAAGTTCCTAATGGAAGTGCCGTTTGCAAAATGAAAATGGCCTTGCCCTTTACAACATCAAGTCCCAGGCCTGACAGACCCCCACAGTGGTTGCATATAATAAGCTCATGAACGTGATGCCAGCCTGGCTTGTTGCACCATGCAAGCAGGTGCCTCGTGTAAACACTCTTGGACAAGCTAGTATAAGGCTACTCAAAACCTACTCCATTTGTGACTGGATTAGTGCTCTACATTTTACACTCCTAAAATTTGCATATGACACTGTAGTGCATTGAGGAATCTGATATGAACGACGTTTACTTGACATCAAAATTAATTAAGTTTTGCCCAACACCAATAAATGTTTATAAACCTGTGTACAGTGTACTTAATGCTTTCTACGTTCTGGAGAAGGAAAATCCAAAGGCACCTTGAAAATGAATTGTACCCACTAGTACTAACTGCTGCCCCCTCCCTCCACCACCCCCACAAACTGTACTGCATTCTGTGCTTACATGTTTTCTACTTTTACAACAGTGGCACCACTTTCGTTTGGAAATGGATGTTACAGATAAAAAAGAATTAATATTAAGAATTAATTTTTCATTGATAACAAAATCAACAAATAACTGAATAAGAATTCTAGATATTCAGTGTCTTTATATTCTTAAAGGGTCACCTTCAAGGAGTGTTACTTCACATAATTATTTACCCTTTCATTGACAAATGAGCGCTACTCAGAACTGAAACACAGGCTTAAGTCTCTTTTAAATGTTTCTGTATGCAACACCAAATTCTTCGGACACTGTAAGATATGTCAGAGGACTCTAAGAAGCCAAGTCGGAACTAAATTAAGCATTTTGAACAGGACGATAATTTTTTCAAGGAATTGAAGACAAATTGAAATTCTCAAGCCATAATTTGTGAGTTGGATTTGAATGTCTGGTAGAATCAATTGCTGAGTCACAAGTGATACCTTAAATTTTAATTTTTCAGACTGAAGACAATTGCTATGTCCCATGGATCGAGGCAAACTTTTGCGTACTTGCATAAGAGATGGCGAACATCCATACTGGTAAACAATTTTGACTGAATGTGTTCCAGGCTTTGCCCATCTGGAGGTTGCTATACAAAAGCTTGCTCCGAACCATGTGACCTGTCTTTAGTCTGGGGAATCCAATTTGAGTGTTCACTCGTGACCAGTCAAGTCACTGTACCAGACATTATTTTGAATGGCTCATTGTGTACTCCCCCCTTCGTGCTGAGAAAGTGGACAACTACCCTGCTTGTAGAAAAAGAAACGGATTGCAGGAAATTATACATTTTGTCTTCAAAGGGAGGGTATATCTTTGGTAATTACTCCAAAAATTAATGACTATAAAGCCTTATTTGGTAAGAAGCACTGCAGCTGCTGATGATGTATAACATTTAGAAAAACAATTCCCTTCTAGAGAATGTGGTTTTAGAGAAAGGGATTCAAAAGATTGTCAATCTGTGTGAAACATTCCTTAGTGTATTCCAATTAGAAGGATTATTTCTTCCTACCCGGACAAAAACTGCTTCAGATTTTCGGCGATATCTCAAAAACGCTACCACCTTTTGAACTGAAATTTTTGCAAAGGTTAGTGTATACATTTTAATTATAATGGATCAAAACATTTGAACGGTTCAAAAAACCAAAGGTATACTTTGCCTTTAGAACTTTGACTTGTGCAGAAATATGAACCTGAAACACTACTGGACTCTTTTAAGACTTATTAATACATAAAGATACAAATGAATAAATAAAAGTGTTATATTTTTTTCTTTTAAAATCAAATCTTCAATAGCACATCACTTTCCGAGTAAAAGGTGTTCCTTAAATGCTATTAACTTAACTTGTTTGAATAATTTTGACATAACAGAAACAAGAAACACGTCACCAAATACTGGTTATTAAAAAAACAATCTATCTACTTTCAGATGTTCTATTATAAAACATTTAAATGAAGACGTTAAAAATGCATTTGAAATTAAAATTGGAACACAAGCTCAGAGTAGTTCAAAATTGACAAACAACATCAAGAATCCAAAAACAAATCTAAATATTGCATTTATAATGGGCCCAATTTCATATAGCTTCTCAAGCACAAAAAGTAGCTAAGCACAACAAAAGTATGCTTACCAGAATAAGGTTACCAACTAAAATACCATGTTACATTAACCATCTTTGACTGGCATCCTGGTAATTTTTGTTCAGCACAAAACTGTTCATAAAAATTGTCTGCTTAAGCAGCACTGTGAAATCGGGCCACGGGTCCAAAAGCCTGTAAGCACAAAAAACTTGCTAAGCACAGAAAAATCATTAAGTTTAATTGTTGCCACTGGTTCCCAACTCACTTTTTGCTCAGCAAAGAAATTGGCTAAACAGTAGTTTCAGCTGAACAGCTTTATGAATTGAGCTCTGCTCTGAGTAGTTTGACCATGTGATGTCACTTAGCTTGTTTAATAACGGCAGCAACTCCTGACATGCATTTCATAGACCATGGAGGAAGGATTTCCATGCATAGACACACTGTTTAATTCAACATAAAACAACAGCAGGGAAATACACTGCCTACTGAGTGCATCAGGACCACCCAGCTAGAACACAGGGGCTTTGGTCTTGGAGGACCACCCTGCAAAGTCCAACATTTGTTGCATTAGGTTGTTAATACACTATTTACTCACAGCATAATAACCATGAATGAAAAAAACAAAACCCACTTTGCATTTGAGGTGGCAGCCTGATGACAATTTAGGATCTCTTAGAGCACTACATGTAGTTATTTCTTGTGACATTTGACTGAAGACTACCAATTGATCAGCCTCGCCAGCTTGCAAGCACGGCTAACACAAACAGCGTAGTCACACCAATTAGTGACAACGTTGACGTTGCATTGAACATATACCTATACTGCCACCGTAAATACCAAACAAATCCTAGAATGCTTGTGAATAGAGGAATCATGAATCGTCCAAGATCCATGTCTGCCTCGTGAACGTCTTGACGCACGGTTGAGGGCGCTACACCCTGGGACAAGTGGCAGTGTATGACACAATTATGGGTCACGTTGAGGTCAGAGAGGCAAGTGCTATCATCTTGAAGGAGCTGCCCTTGGAAAATAAGCCGAACTGTTTGGCCTGACTGGATTTCTTCAGAAAAGGTTTGTCTGCTCACAAAAACAAAAACAAAACGTTACGTAAGGTATAGCAGATGCATTAAGAGTTAATCAAGCTAGAGACAGACCAATAATCAAATGACTGCATCTTTAACTTGTTTTTTTTTTTTATAAGTTCTTTCTCACAGTATGTCAAGATTTATGAACAAGAGAAAGGACCATTGAGTTTGTTTAGCACTCCATCTCTTTAAACATTGAGCATCTAATGAGCTTGTCCCTTGTGTTCTTGAGCAAGACACTTAACTATTATTGCTTTGTCCTTCGGAAAGCAGAAGAGCAAAATGCATTAATAACAAGGTATCGAGCTTTCAAAGATTCAAATCAAGGATGCCAAAATGCCACATCATCAGTCTCAATATGACAAGAACCTTTATCTATGATCTAGCAAACCCAAAACTTGTCAATGCTGTTTTTTTTATCAACCCTCCTGTCTGACCATTTAATATCGATTGCTGTGGTTTTGAACAATAGATAAACTATACCAGCCTGCAACATATCATGTGGTGAATGGATCTACACAGTATACAGTCAAACCTCCTACTGTCTGACCATTCAATATCATCCACTATGGGTTTTGAATTATAAATCAACTAAGCCAGCCCGCAATACAATATCATGTAATGAATACATCTTCACGGTTCAAAGTCAACCCTCCTACTGTTTGACCATTCAATATCATCCACTGTGGTTTTGAATGATAAGATAAACTATGCCAGTCTGCAGTGTGGTGAAAACATCTACAATGTACACAGTACACATGTGCACAGTTAGTTCTGAGCACAGTTCCCATCCAATCACAACCCATGCCATTGAATGGTTTCAAACTACTGGAAAATGTAACCAACACAATTTAGAATAAGTATTGAGTTTAAAACTAACCGCCTAAAATGCCCAAGGGTGTCTGTTGGCTTTGCGTTCACCACTCTCTCTCTATCAGTCAAATACTTGATACGAATACAAATACTGCCCTCTGCAGCTTGGTCTTGTCCTTCGCCATGTATCGGTTCCTCTGATTGGCCCACATCTCCTTGATCTGATTGGTTGCCTTCACCACCAGTTTGTGTTGCATCTTGTGATTGGCTGTTTGGATTAGTACTGGAGGATTGAAAAGTATTACTTTGAAGTTCGGATACCTGTCCTGTGAATCTGTTTCTGACTACATTTGGCGATGGAGTTTCTTTAACTGTAGAACCCTGTGGACTGTCTAAGCTAGTTCTGTTTGACGATTCTTTATCTTTATCTTTACCGGCTACAGATTCTGAAACTGAATCTATGCTCTCTGTTGCGACCACATCATTCTGAGCAGAGTTTGAATTCACTTCGGTTGAATTTGTGGGACTGCTTGGTCCTGTACGGACGCTCTCTGTTCCACCACTCCACCGACTGTCATAGATGGCATCTTCAATTCTGGCATCTGTATTGTTGATCAACTCTTCAGTTGCATTAGCATCAATGCTAGGGGAGGGAACCCTTAGGTTGGGTCTATCCGAGACTGATGTCGACAGCCAGGCTATGAGAAGGGTGACTGCTACAACGAGAATCGAAACCAGAATTGTCACCTCGTCTCCTATTCCTTCAATAAGAGACATATTTACTGAAATCGCTCTATGCCTCGCATGCAGAAATCCTGTAGGTGTAAAAGATAACAATCAAAGTGTTTTTGATTAGCCAAGATCTCTATTTTCAGCTTCTACAAACGTTTTGCAACTAAACTTTAGATTAGAGCCCATGTTTCCCTGGTAGTCAGCATCGTGTGGTTTTCAGAATAGCTTTTTACACCAATGATTCCATCATCAACGCTACTGGAAACAACGAGGAAAGTATGATAAGACATAGTTGTAACTCCACCTGACTGTTTATACAAATATTGGCTGCTTTTACTCATGCTTTGGTTATTAAGACGACGACTCCCAGGCGAAGCTGAGGGAGAATAGAATGCTCCTGGGATCACCGAGGGAGTTGTAGTTTTATTGGTAGCACGAGTAAAAGCAGTCAATACTTGTTATATAACACCTCATTATGTATAATGTGCCTAGATGACAAGGTACCAAGAACCTGCTGCTGCTATGGGTACAGTTGGTTGCTATGAGATAGTACATCGTTTGCCACCGGTACACTTTGTTTGCTGCGTGTACAGCGCGTCGCATTTGCGCAACCTTTAAAAAGACATATCATGTGACGTGCTTTAAACCAATCAAAAGGCAGACTCATTGTAAGGGGTGTTATCATGGAGTTCTGGACCCAACAACGCTTTTTTAACATCTGGACATTATTTGGCCAGATGTCTAAATGTTAAAGAGTGTTGTTGGGTCCAGTAGATCGGACTAACCCAACTGTAGAGTTATCATCACCATCATGAATGATGAACTAACTAGGCAAACATGACAAAAACTAGCCCCATAAATAGTGCCAATATTCTCTAGCCCCACTTGTGTGGCCAAGGAGTCAAGTGGGGCTACCATTACTTCAGACTCCCTCCCACTATTTATGGCACTATGATTGGCATGATTGGGCTAGGCAAACATGACAAAACCTTCCTTTT
>CM021534.1:19827765-19857771 GCA_010994315.2 Pisaster ochraceus
AAATTGGATAAAATCACAAGGGGTAAGCCTTGCATTTTTGTCAAAATTGAAAAAACTCATCGGGGTTAACCTTGCATTTTTGTCGAAATTGGAAAAACTCACAAGGGGTTAACCTTGCATTTTCATCAACATTTTGCTAAAATCTGATAAAACCACAAGTGCAGCCTTGGATTTTTATTTTTATGCTATGCTTGCCCCTTGCAGTAGTGTCATACCATTTATCGGTGAAAGGATTTTAAAGAAATTGTTTCCCAAAATTGAACTTGTTCGGAAACATTTAATCTGTGACTGTACATGGAATTTTGATCTCTACAAACCCAGTTGCTGCTTGAACGCTGTCCGTCACACCACAAAGGATACCGTCACTATTATATTGTGATGTGGCGGTCACAGTGTGTGTGAGGAGTAATTGGGTTAGAGTTCATAATTCCATGCACAGCCACATGCCTGCTTCGATCATGACGAGAGTCCACCTTTAACAGAAAAAGAAGAAGAAACAAAAAATAATGGTTTTCTTTCGTATTTGCACAGGCAATTTATTTGTACTTGCATTCTTCAGTAATGCACTTCACATGACTCTGAATGAATATACACAAGTTATGACAGTATATACATCAATCCCTTATCTAGCAATTCTAATTTTATTATCTAAAGAATAACGAAGTCCAAGAATAACAAGTCCTTCTTTCTCTATCTAGCTCAATAGTCAACTGGTAAAATTAGTTTTTTCGTGCCACGCAGGGTATAAATCTATGCTACATCAAATGCATAAAATTAGGACATTTGCAGCAATTCACCGAGAAAAAATCTGTGTACCTAATCACAACAAAAGCCTTTTCTCTCGATTCATTTATAAATCAGAAAACATAACCTTTTGAATTTTTAATGTTTTTTTTTTTGCTTTGCCTGCTTAAAATACCAAAACAGAAACTAATATCTAAATCATCTCCCAAAACGAGGTCATTCTATGAATCAGAATATCAATTAACTCCACAAAATCACTACACTAACCAGATAGCAATGGCAATGTTTGCCTCAAATTTGGGGAACTTAATTGTTTTGTTTTTTTAAACAAAAGCTACCAAAATTTCCTTGTATAGAACATCACAAGCTCAAACAGCACCCTCCTTGAGGTCCAAGGAAGACCTCTCATTGGCTGATAGTAGTTTCCAGTGTTTATCCTCAGCAATGGGGGTATGTGCAAGAGGTCTGTCCTGTTAGTAATGATTCAATAACACCATTAAGCGGCGTGTCGTGGCCGAGCGGTCTAGTTCATTGGACCCAAGCTCTGGTGTTGTCATCAGCAGAAAATCCTGGTCATGAAACTTGTGTCTTTGAACAAGTCACTTAACCATAATTGCTTTGTAAAAAGCTTCGAAGGCAGTGCATTCTGCTCTACCAGCAAGGCTCCTAGTGGATGATACCCATGCCTACATCCTTACAGACTGTGAAGGGGGTAACCCTGTTTCAGCTCCGAGATTAGGTGGTTATGTGCCCCTGTTAACAGTTGATTTGGGTCGACAGCCCAAATCAGTTAAGTGCAGCCCTCACCTCGAAGTGGCCGTCCGGCCTTGTGATGTTAGGCAATATCTCAATAATAATAAAAAATTTAAATGAAAATACACCTTAATCACTTCACACAGTTAAGTCCCGTTCACACTTCACACGAATTGCAAAAGTGAAGCGAATTTCCCTGCATCACAGTCTGAAAACAGCACGTACATGATTGATCACATTTACATTCGCATGAAGCATGGACTGGGCTTTAGGTTCAATTATTATCACAAGCCCATAGGAGATGCATCCAGCAAGTTTTGCTTTCTTTTAGGAAAATTAAGAATTTCTCTCCACTGTAAGCAGTGCCTAGACAAATGGTTTCTATGCAATCCTACCAACAGAAAATTCACAAAAGAGTTCTACATGCCTTAATTTATGGTTGTACATTTCCAAAATGTCTTCTTACATGATCAAAGGAATGATGCAATTTTTACCATAAATCACCGAGACAAAGCTTAACACGAGGTATAGGGGATCCTGACGCCCACTATCTTTAAGGGCAACTTGGGTTTTGGCTTTGAGCTGCGTCAAGCATTCTAATTTTTCTAGGCATTCGAGTGTTTTACTGACCCATCACACAATGAATCTATGAAGCTTCCATGTGCAGAACTCAGTTTTTATAGTTTCGTATGTTGTGCAATAAAAAAAGGATATATTGTTGCCCGTAAAGATGGCTGAATTTACACGGATTGTCAAGTAGGAACAATCTATAACACACTTTATGCAGAATAAAATTATAAAGTCAATTTAAGCAAGTAGTAGACTATGCAAGTAACTAATTAGAGTACGGCTAAGACAAAAAGGATATTTTCCCAAAAAACTCTGTAGTTTAAAAACTCCCCACAAAATTTATCACAAGCTATGTATTGGGGGTTTTTTTTTGTCAAAAAACAAAAAGGAAATTTTTCAAAACTCTGAAGATAAAAAAACAAACAAAGAAGTAAAGTCTTCTCTAAACTGAATAACAAGCATTAACTACAACAATCTTTTGTTCCCCCCCCCCACATTCATGCACAACAGGCTTTAAAATTATTACAACAACAAAATAGGCCTGTCATGATTTCAAACTAACAACAGCTTAGTTTTCTACGATAATAAATACAACTGAAGAGTCATGTGTACTTATATATATACATGTATACAGGCAGAACTAGAGGCTACGGCACCATCAAATGGGCCAAATGGAACTTCTTCACAAAGATATCACTATTCATTGCCCCTTAAAAAATATATATAACAAAACACGGTTTGTTTTTTCATTGCCCCAAGTCTGCTCAACAGAAGAATGATATGACACTTCAGTTTGGCTATCTTAATGACCAGGACCCAATTTCATAGAGCTGTTAAAGCAGAAAACAGTGCTTAACAACTTCCTGCTTAGCAGAAATAAGCAGGATACCAGTCATAAATTGTACTAGTGACATGGTAATTTGGCTGGTAACCGTATTCTGGTAAGCATAATTTTGTTGTGCTAAGCAACTGTTAATGCTTAAGCAGCTCTATGAAATTGGACTTGCTTTCCCACTGACGTCACATTTTTTATAGCAACGCAGGTCATGAGAACAATGGACATGAACGCATAGTGGCATCGAGCGTTGCGTTTTGTCACACGTGTTCCTGCAGTTCTGGTAAAGTGTGCGCCAGACGTATGAAGAGTACTCCAGTATGGAGAGCCAGAAAATAGTGACGTCTTCTAAGAAGGGTCTTTTCACTTTTATCCAGGAAGTTTTTGAGTACCAGAAATTTCTATTTGAGTAGCTTGATTTGGAAAAAATTGAAGGTGAATGTAATTTTTCTTAATTTCCAGATTCTACCCCGCAGCTTACTCTAAACTACACAAACATGATTTCTTACTAGCCTGGTAGACCAGTCATTGCAACTAAGGCTGCTGTCCATTTTCCCCTTTTTAGTCTTAGTGTACACAAATTTTAGTGTTTCGTCACAATGGATTCCTCAAGTATTGCACGCTTTTTCATGGTTCCATAAACATACAAAGCAATTTGAATGCTCAGTCAATAGGAAGGTAAAATAACAGTAACTAATTCACTGAGCATAAAAAACTTAAGTACTTGGAGTGTCCTCAAGCTGGACCAGGTGATGGAGGAGGTCCTGGGTGTCTCATACCAGGCTGTTGCTTGAAAAGAGGCTTTCCTAATAGGGAAGCAGCAGCATTTTGAGGTGGCCTCAAACCGGCCGAAGCGGCCATCATCATTGGACTCTGACCAGCCATCATTACAGGCCTCTGACCAGCCATCATCACGGGTCTTTGACCAGCCATCATCACAGGTCTTTGACCAGCCATCATCACAGGTCTCTGACCAGCCATCATCACAGGTCTCTGACCAGCCATCAACATCTGTCTCTGGCCAGCCATCAACATTGGTCTCTGACCAAACATCATGCTTGGGTTTTCTGGATGTACTTGAACACCTTGTGGAAGCACCTGCCGTATGCCAGCTGGAACGGAGACCATCCTGGGCACCATAGAAACTCCCCCGGGTAGTTGTAGACCACGAGGAAGAGGTAATCCACCAGGAACAGCAACACCAGCTGGTACAGCCATTCCTCTGGGAAAAGCCATACCACCTGGAACTGCCATACTGACTGGAACAGTCATACCACCTGGAACAGTCATACCACCTGGAACAGTCATACCACCTGGAACAGCCACACCGCTGGGTAACTCCATTCCTCTGGGAACAGCAACTCCCCCGGGAACAGCAACTCCCCCAGGAACAGCAAATCTACCTGGGACAGCAACACCACCGGGAACGGATAAACCACCGGGAACAGCGATTCCAGCTGGTACTGCCATTCCTCTAGGAACAGCCATTCCACTGGAAACGGCTACACTTCCAGAGACACCTACACCACCAGGAACAGCCAACCCCCTGGGAACAGCAACACCACCTGGCAGAGCCATTTGTCTGGGAACATTTATTCCACCAGGCATGGGCACTCCACCTGGAACTGTAAATCCACCAGGAACAACCATTCCTCTAGGAAAAGCTACACCACCAGGAACTGCCACACCACCAGGTAAAGCAACACCACTTGGAACAGCCATACCACCTGGAACAGCCATTCCTCCGGAAGTCGCCATCCCTGCAGGAACAGCCATTCTTGGTAAATTAGGGATTGGAGAAGCACATGGTGTTCCAACTGCAGCACCAGATAAACCAATACCACCACCAGGAAGAGCAAATGTGCCAGGAACAGGAGAACCTGGTGGAACAGCTAACCGCGGTGACGCCATACCTAAAGGATTCATCCCTGGGGCAAGGGTTAAACGGACAGCCCCTTGAGGTAAATTTACCAAAGCATTTGAAACAGCTGCAGCTGAATTCGGGTGGGCAAAACGAATCATATTTTGTACAGGCATACCAGGACTACCAGGAATTCTAACAAGTGTTACTCCAGGTGGTAGAGAGTTGGGACTTCCGGCCATCATCGCTTGAATATTTCCATGGGCAGCCTGGAGAGGAGATTGAAGGGCATGTACTGGTGAAAGGACAGGTAGTGGTGAAGGAACTTGCATTGGAGATGGTATCTGCATTGGAGAATGAATCCGCATAGCATTCATGGGAATACCAGTAGGAGACACGGCAACAGGTAATGGACTCCGAATTGGAAAGGGGCTTGGACTAGGACAAGGGCTGGCCCTTTGCAGAACAGGACTAGAAGGTGAATGAGAAGGTGGTGGGGTACTGTCCTCAGGTCGAGGACTAATTGAACGAGTGAAATGCTCGGCTGTAACAAGTGTCTCTTGAAGAGCCTGTGTTGGCTGTGTCTGAACCTGTAAAAATGGTGACCGAACTTGCAATCTTATAGGTTGACCAGCAGGAAGGATTGGGCTCGGGGATCGATGCATTCCAATCATTTGTTCTGCACCTCGAACAAACATTGGAGGTTGACCAGGCACTACTCTAACCAACTGAGGTCTTGGGGGCAACATCTGACCAGGGGCTAACTGTGGAGTTCGCACAATCATTTGACCGGGAAGTAGTCCTGGGCGTTGAGCTAGAACTGCACCAGGCGTCAAGCCATGCATAGGTGTAAGAGCTGGTCCCATAACTTGACCAGGAGATGGGGAAGGTACTGGTGTTAGGGCTGGTCCACGAGCTAGTGCTGGAGAAGGAGTCAACGCAGTTCTTGATGCGAAAACTTGGCCAGACTCCGACACCATTATCTGTTGCTGACCGGGACTGAGAGGAACCTCTGGTGCATTAGGTGGCAAGAACATTTGGCCAGTAGATGTGACTAAGACTTTGCCAGGCTGTGGTAAGGGCTGGCCAGGTGAAGCAAGAATTACTTGTCCCGAACGAGGGGGTAATACTTGGACATGACGCGGAACTAATATTTGACCAGTGCGTGCATCAATAAGCTGACCTGGGCGTGGAACCATGGCCGGACCAGGAGGGCGGATCATAACCTGACCAGGACGATGCGGTAACAGCTGTATTTGCCCAGCAGGATGATTGGGATCATGAGCTAACACCTGGCCTGGGGGCAGAGCTTGAAGCGGCATTACTTCACTGCCTGGAATGGGTTGAGGAGTTCCGTGAAGCTCAGGATGCAGGGCTGGGTGTCCAGCTGGTACACCTACAGCAGGGCTCATAAATTGCTCAGCAGAGTGGACATGTTGACCTTCACCTTCGCCTTGAGTCAGTGGCATCATCTGCATCCCATGAGGTAGCTGCTGCTCTTCCTGATGATGTTGAGAGGCTTGTTGCATTGGAACCTGTCCTTGTGACTGCATCATCTTTTGTTGCACGTGTAGCCTGGCCTGCTCTTGAAGTTCACGATACTTTTCCATTTCTTCTGGAGGAATTGACAGGTTATCCTTTGCCTGCGGTGGAGGTGAAGGAGATTTCCGTTCCGTTTTGACGCCACTTTCCTCCTTTTTGGTAAAGATTTTACTAGGCGATTCATTCCCACCTTTTCCATCTTGCGGACTTTTCTTGGTTTGTTTTGGGGCTGGTACAGAAGGAACTTTGAACAAAGTTCCATTCCCTGATTTAGCACCTTGAATTTCAGGATCGCTGTCTTCAACTGTTGTAATACTATCCTCAGCTTTACTCTTCCCTGTCAATGATTCCTGATTTTTTACAGGGGTAGACACTTTTGGGAGTTTTTGAGTACCCGACCCTGTGCTCTCTATTACTAGTCCTCCTCCCTTTGTCAGTTGTGTCTGATCTTCTAAATTAGCCAAATTCTGCAACAAATCAGAAATCTTCTCCTTTGACTTGATGCTTATTCCTGATGAAAGTTTTTCTGTCTTAAGACTTGGTTCTGAAGCAATACTCTCTTTCAATGCTTTGCGAACCCTTTCCTTCAAATTAGAGCATCCTGAAGAGATCTTGGTTGCTGTGAACTCTTCGATTTTTCTGCCCTTTGACAAATCTTCTTTACGTTTGTCTAAGAGAGAAGACCTTACTATGCTTGTTCTACTTGATAGTGGTGACCTGCGGTGTAAAGGTGACCGACTTCTTGAGCGAGAGTATCTACTAGACCTGTAATCCGAGGAATGCCTTCTGGGAGAGCTGGACCAAGACCTCGAACGTGAGCGAGACCTTGATCTACTATGCCTGCTTCTAGAATGCCTTCTTGATCTTTCATAGTCAGAGTCACTATCACTATCCCTGTGCCTGCTATGGCTTCTTCTTCGATGTGAAGATTTCCTAGATGAGCGGTCGTCATCACTGTAGGATTTAGAGCGACTGCGAGACCTGCGACTAGAGCCCCTTCTGTCAGATTTCCTGTGTCTATCATGATCCGAGTCATAATTTGAATCATCACTATAGCCGTGAGACCGCTTCCTACGTCTACTACTTTTGTGGTAATCGTCATCAGAACTATAATCACTTGCAGAGTGCTTACTGTGTCTATGCTTGTGCTTCCTGCTGGAGCTACCAGATTTGCCATCTTCATCATTGGAGCCTCTTGGTGAATATGATCTGTCACGATGATGTGAGCTCCCAGATCGACGCCGCTTTTTTCTCTCATCATCTGAGCGGTCAGACCCACGAGAGTGATGTGATCTGGTAGACCGTCTCCGTTTTCTTTTCCGCTTCTTTCTCTTCTTTGTACGTCCTCTATCCGAGGAATCTTTGGAGCTTTCCGCAAGAGCCATAGATGAAGTTTTGGCAGTTGCAGCAGTTTCAGGGTTTTGGCTACTTGGAAGTCCTAGTTGAGTCCCGGCAGCACTTTCACTAGACTTTCCCACTTTATCAACTGAGTCACCGCCATCTTTACTTATGAGTCTGCGAAACTCAAAATGCAAAGGGTTAACACTGAAGGATATTACTGGTTCTGTGTTGGTGTAGCATATCATCTCCATGGGCCAGGGTAACGTTGTTGTGTCATCCTTTCCCAACACAGCCAGGTATCCACTGTCAACCTTAGCAAGCACTGGAGGGTTACTGGAGGGTAGAGTCTCAGCATTTGATGAGCTAGGGGAAGATACATCTCCGCCCTGTTCAGAGGTACTTGGATTCGTTCCTTTTTCAGTTGCACAGTCTTCGCCATTGCCACAGCCTCCAATACACAATGGGCTGCCATTGCTCTCCTTTTTCTCTGTTTGAGGTCCTTGACACCCTGGTTCTTTCTTTATCTTTGGAAGAACATCACTTTCCTTAACAGGATTTGAATTGATGTTTGTGTCATCCTTTTTCAGAGATGACTGTTCATGATTTAGCGCTACTTTGACTGTTTCCTTTATGCTTTGCTTCTGTTGGGGAGTGTCAGGAGAGCCTTCCTTGTTTTGGATAGTCTCGTTTGCTGTTTGAGTTCTTTGTGGTTGAGGTGGAGTATTGCAAAGTTTGGACATTTCAGTGTTGATGTCACTTCCTCCTTCAGCAGAGTCCCTCTTCTTAACATTGCTTTGTTTATTGCTTTTAGGTTTATCGTTTTTGTTGGTTGGTTTCCCATCAGAGTTACTTCTCAAGCTGGGTCCATTTTTTGAAGTGTTTCCCACCTCCGTGATCTTTAAATCTTTCATTTGAGCATCACCATTACTCTCTTTGGTAATCTTGGTTTCATTCGGAATTGAATCTTTTTCAGCCTTGATGAATGTTATTAAATTAAGGCTCGTCTTAGATTTGCTGTTTGCTTGGGACTGGTTGTTTTGATCTCCTCCAAAGGTACGATTGATCTTAACCTTTCTGGACTTCTTGGTGCTCTTACTTGGACTCTCCTCAACAGAGGATCCTTCAGCTACGCTCTCAGTGTTGTTTCCAACAGCAGCATTTCCTTGCTCTCCTTCAAAGACAGAAGATTGTGATATTTTCATCACAGATGTCTTGGAGAAGCTGAAGGATAGATTATTCCTCTTGTTGTCTACCTCTTCCTGTTGACTTGGAGAAAGTTTCTGCTGCTGGTCATTCTCCAGGAGGCGTTTACGAGCCAGGGCCTGCCCACGTGTTTCCCTGGCACTCGAAGTATCACCCTTTTTATCCTCGAGATCCTTCCGTTTCTCCTTGCCACACCCACGTGTTGACTTGCCATCTCCCCCACCATCCACTCTTGGCTGAGGGTCGTAGATGTTTGGGGGAGGGACAGTATTCCATCCACCTCTAGACTCGCAAGGTGTTGCAGGCTCATCTCCTTTACCCTTCTTTGCATTTTTGAGACTACTGCTGCTCACACTGAAACACAAAAAAATATGGAGAACTTTATAATCTGTATCTTATATATAGACTTGCAAGCTTGTAATAGCAGTTTCCGAACATCTGACTAAGTATCAAAAGAACTCGCAAAAAGGTTACAGAGCAAGTTTTATTCATGGTGTTCGTTTTCATTAAGAAGAAAAGATTTGAAAATTTTGGTTCTTGCGTATCAATGTGTCCATAAAGTACAGTGCTGCTAACATTGCATCTTGCAATCAGGGAGATTTTGTACAACAATCAGGGAGATATTTAGAATTACACTCAACATAGTGGGAAAAGTTTCCATTATCAGGGAATTTTCAGATTTGTTATCAGAACATGAAAAAAATTGGTTGATTTTCAGGGAACTTTCTGCAGACTCAGGGAGAGTTGGCAGCCCATTTATCTTCAAAGTTTAGTTCAGGAGTGTAAACCAGCTTGAAATCTTCGGTCTAACAATAAATCTCTTTTTATTAAAACTAAGTCATATTGTTTTTGCTCTTTCAAATCTGCTGCTGTTCTAATATAGAACAATTTAGTAGAAGTTGTCAAACAGACCGAATAATCAGAACAATTCAAAACCTGGGTTAAGACATATCTGTTTAATTTGTAGATCTGTTTTACTCATGACAGCACATAGTGACCTCATGGTAAAATTGTGCACTTTATAAGTATGGTTTTATAATTATTATAATATTATTTTGTAAAATATATGTAAAAAGAAACAAAAGCTACAAAAGGGGCCAACTTGGAAGTCACAACCACAACCCAATGTCTTTGTACCTCTTGTCTGTGGACTGTACCCTCTGCTGTGCCATCTCATGCAGTTTCTTCAACTCTTTCTGCCTCTTCTTTTCTTCCTTCTTCACCTTAGATCCAACAGTGCGCCCAAACTCACGTGCCTTCAAGTCCTTCAAGCGCTGAATGCATAAATAAAAAAACAAAAAAACATGGTTGGTCCTATCCCCATCATGAAATTTGATTTATCTTGTTGTCTTAAAACTACTGCCAAGGTGCAAGCAACTGTCCTTAACCCCTTCAAGTCTGATGACGTGTTTAAAGGCAAATTCGTTTTGGACAGACTCACGGTGGATGCTTTTTAACACCCTGAACAACTTTGTTCTGAATTTTCCCTCAAATTTTCTCTGACATGCAGATGGCTGACATTTTTATTCATCTGGACTTTCCATTGTGTAGTATGCACAAGCAAGCACCAACCATGACATGCTTAGTTTCACCCATACAACGAAAAAAAAAACACTACAATTACGCAAGAAACTAAAAAAAGGTTCTGAAAAATAATACCAGTGAGCACGAGAGTGAAGTTATAAACAAAGGGCAGGTCCAGTAGAACATCAGAAAGTTTAAGGTATGATTTTTAATAAAGGGCAGCAAGACATAACAGCTGGGAATAGAGGACATATATGTTTATATTTCCAGGCCCAGGTCTTTGTATACCAAATCCTTTCCAGGTTCATAAGGTAAACTGAAACTATTTCTAGATCTCAACTCCTTCAGAAGCATACAACCACATGGGTCAAGGCACTTAAGATGTTCAAAATATTCTCAAAGATTTCAGTGTTTCTTAGGACACTTTCTGTACCAACTTAACACTAAACAATATCTGTGGTAAAAAGCCGCCAATTTGTTGGTCAGACAGTGACCTGAAGCAAAGGTCAGGAAGACTTAAGATAATGTACCTGCTTATGATGGTGGTCATAGGAGTTGATGTGATTCTCATACTCCGTGTGCTTTTTGTACTGTTTGTTGCACAGCTCACAGAAGTAGCTTGCTTTCATCTCGGACAGAGCATCGTCTTTTGCCTTCTCCTTCTCAGCATTCTCCTGGAATTACAACAAATGTCTCAAAGGTTTAAAGAGACTTAAGAAATCAAAACCCGACAAAATAGGAGAGAAGTGTGTGGGGGGTTTGTGATGAGACTGTAAAAGTTGAGGAGAGGCGAGAGGAGAGGCGTTTGTAATGAGGCGGTTATAGTTGATGTCAGGGTTGGGGAAATTCCTATTGAGAAGGTATAAATTTGAGGATTGGGGGAGAGGTGTTTGTAATGAAAAGGTAAACGTGGTGGTGGGGGTGGGTCGGAGAGATGTGACCCTTTTGGGTGCAACGGAGAAACACACCTTATATTTCTGTCTCAACTCTTCCGTGTCTTCTTTTTCCACTTCCATCTTACGTCGATGAACAGTGACCTCCTCAGCCTGCTCCAACTGAAAGGTAAAGAGTGAAACTGTGGTAATTATCAAAACTCATGAAGCAAAGAAGGTTTGAACAAATTCCTGATGATGAACAATAGGTACTGTAATTGGCAGAATGGGGACCACCAAGTAACTTAACAAAGGGTCAAGACCCCACCCTTAAGACCCGCCTCCACCAACAAAAAAAGAGTGACATAATTTGGAGAGAGCTTACAGCTTAAATCCAACCTGACTAGATTTCACATTTGTTAACAAGTCTCATTGCCAAATTTTTTCGCCGAAAGACATTCTTTTTAAAGAATTTTTTCACTGAAAATTTTTTTGACAGCTGTTTCAAAATGAAAAAATATATACAACTATTGGCATATGCCATGGACAGTGTCAAAATACATGTAACATGCAAAATAATTTGAACATGGCTGATGTTGGGATCCTGACAATAAATCAATTTAAACTTCTTATTAAAAAATCTGTAAAAAAAGCTATTTAAAATATAAATCAAAATATTCCAATCAAGTTGCCGAAAAATCAGGCCATATACAACTTTATTTCAAACCATCATGTTTGAAACAAATTTTTGTTTTACTAAATAGTATTTTGAAGAGAAAAAGAAGTGTATGAATTCAAAAATAATTCTTAAGAAAGCATGTCTTACCTCCATCTCCATACGCCCCATGCCCAAGCCATCGGACTTGATGATAATTGGAAGCGGCTCAGTACAACCTAGTGGAAAAAAGAGCAAGCACCAAACAAACATAAATAGTCAGGGTGTCTATATCTCAATGCAGGTGGAAAGCCATGCCAACAAATTGAGCTCAACATATTTTTGGTTTTTAGTCAAAAATGGATGCTTCTCCGACTCAGAACTGGGCTAGACCAAGCTAGTGTTAAGGTGACTCTAATATTAGAATGAGAGGAAAGTATGAGATTTCAAACCACGACCCGATGAGAAATACAAGTTTTATTTACTTTTTTTCAAAGCAAAGTTCACTAAAAGTTCTCTGAGATTCGAAACAAGTCTTTTAAGAAAAAAACTCATTTCTTTTTAAGGACCATCCAATAGTGGAGACGATTTCTCTTCATGGACCAACATCATTGAGTCGCTACGCAGGTTAACTACCCAGGCTGTTACCGTAGAAACAATCCAATTTATTTCATTAAAAAATATCTAGTCCTCTGTTTTCACATCTGACATTGCTAGGCAATGAAAATATTGCTAAGCTACTTGATGATGTCTGTCCACTGAAGAGAGACGTCAGCTTTTACAGCAACTGTCTGGAAGGAATCAAACTCTACAAAATAAATATCTTGACAGATTCTTGGGGGGGGTCAGACATTTTGGAGTGATTCATATCTCTAAAATCTCTACCCCCAAAAAGACCCGTCAGTGTCTGATTCACTTCAAAGCGGAAGAGATGATCTGTTTGATTGCACTGCGTTACTTCAACGATTCATCAAGTCATAGAGTTTGATTCCATTTTAAATCAAGAGGTGATTCCAGGCAAGGTATAAGCGATTTCTCTCACAAGATTACTTGAAATGTTGGGGACTTACAACCCCGAACATTTCCCACACACCTTCTGAATCAGAACCCTGGATCCAACCCGTTTCCCAACACACTTTTTGTTGTTTCTCAGTTTTTTATTTGCTATTGCAACAAAACTGTTTTGCATTTTTTTTCACTGTAGATAAATGTCTGTCTGTCTATAATGGCTATGATCAAAGCGTATTTGTTCAAAAACCAAATCTGTGACATGCTTGCAAGGGATTCATGCATTCAAAATTATAACACTTTCTACGTACTCAACTAACAGATTTCACAAACATTTTTTTTTTCCTTACATGTTAAAATATTACATTATGCTTTTAAAAGCTTTATTGATGTTTCTCAAAGAAATCTGCAGGTTTGGAAAAGCTGGTGAATATCAAAAAGGCGCTTTAAGATATTTCGTTACTGTTTTTTTATATATTTAAAATGAAGCAGCGCCCTCTAGTGATAGCCATTAGAGACAGACAAAGATAGCGTCTAGGAGATGCCAAGCAGCATGGCAAAACAGGAAAGCTACAGTCATGTCCAAAGGGGATTAAGACATTGTCCGTTCTTTCTTAAGTAGATAACTACATCTCAGACATGTAGAAGCTTATATCAGATTATCCCAATGTTGCACACAACACAGTTATAACCAAACTACAGACAAGAATCCATTCACACCAAAACGATGGGACAGTAAAAGCTCCCGTCAGAAAAAAAGCACTCACTGGTCTCAAAACAATGTAACAACATTTTGGGACAACTCAAGCACTGATCGGTCCATTTCAATACATGATTTCAATAATTAAAAAATAGGGAATGATGTTATATTAAAAAGTGCGAAGAGAGACAAATAAATATTTGTAAAATGACTAATACGTGTGCACAGTTTACCGTGAGTTTACGTCTCGGGTATTAAGTTTACTGTGGAGTACAACAGGAAGAAAAATCAAGAGGTGAAAATCAACACAGAGTCCACAGAGAATGGTTTTGGTGATTTTTTTCTTCATCTAACTAGCTGTTGTTGGTTTTGTTTTGTTACACATAGACGCAACGTTGTGGTTGACTAGTCATGCATACACCTTCCATAATCAGCATACATAATCAATTGTAAATGAACACTATTATTATAATTGTGCTCAGACACCAGTCTGGTGGTACTATTTTCATGGACACCTCCCAGCCTAGACTATATGCCGTATAGGTTTGGTTTATTTACTTTAGGCTAGATACTGTGACCCACACAAATTAGACAGCAAA
This sequence comes from Pisaster ochraceus, assembly GCA_010994315.2. Lineage (NCBI taxonomy): Eukaryota > Metazoa > Echinodermata > Asteroidea > Forcipulatida > Asteriidae > Pisaster > Pisaster ochraceus. The sequence continues at coordinate 19,841,973 of CM021534.1, forward strand.
CCACAGGCCTGTTATTTAGCCAACTAACTAAATCATGAGCAAAAATGTACACAGCTGCTGATGCTGAATTTATATCTCCGGGCAAAGCATTTTTCTTTGAAATTATTCTGGTTACCGACAATTTTCTCAAAGATTCAGTGCACAAAAGGAAAATAATTGTTTATTAAATTTTGTTCACATTGCATTTTCATGTAATTTGTAAATCTGGTTTTTGGTGTTTCTGAAGTTCTTTCAATTTATATTATTTTTTTTAATTCCTGAATCGTCTTCTAAAAATATCAGCTTGAGACCAAAAGAGGAAAAACATCAGGCATCCTCAAACACATTTAACCATGCTAGTTGGTTTTAGGTTGGTTTTTTTTTTTCCTCTCCTCAATCAAATATTGAATCCATTTTAAAGATTCATGGATTGTCGCGCCTTAACCCCATGGGTTGAATTGAGTATAATGCCAAGGCGAGACACTGGTACCTCGCCTCAAATAACAGTGCACGGACACATATCTACACATCACCAGACTAATATAAAATGCCATTTTGAATAAATGTGGTTTAATAGGTGGTGTGAGAAGATGAACACGGACAGGGTCCAATGGACTGAATATTCAAATGTATTTATTATAATGACATTATTTCTCAACCGATCCTGCAAATAAAACATCAGCAAATGCGGAAAAGAAACGTACAGGATTCCACATTAATGCTAATTTACTAAAATGTTGCCAAAGATTTCTTAAAAAAAAAAAAAAAGGAAGCCCAAGAACAAAGAGATGACTCAAATCTGGAAAAAAAAGTTGCTTGCAGTTTTCTTTTAAAAATGTCATACATACTTACCATTATATTTGAGTACATGTGTATAAGTTTTGGTCCCTTACATATAGTATACAGGCATATTCACATACAAGAACTTATCAAATGTATTTGAAAAACAATTTGTTTTCAAACTGACATCTGGCAACGAAAATGTCCAACTAGGCAAGGGTAATCATTCTGAGAGAAGTCATGAAGTAAATTGGACAGTTTATTAAACGAGACATCATGGATTTAAAGTAAATTGTGTGCTTGTTCAAAAAGTGTACATGTGTAGTTCAGAAAATACGAGAATACATGTTTTGTTTTTCAAATAAACTTTCTGATGACAGTTATCCCTCAAACTTTTTTCCCTTCCCCCCCCCTTTTTTTTGGAGGGGAAGGTGATACACTATTAATGTACTAACAAATGTACTGACCAAGCTACAAACATTTATTTCAGGGGTAATTTTGATGTCAGTCTAAAACAAAATGAAGGCCCAAACCATTTTCGATGAGATACTTGTATGTGAATGTGATCCTCAAAAGCTACAACTGGAAGTCTACATGATAAACCCAGCACATGTTAACATTATAAACCGCAAACAAGCTAGTTGGGTATGTACAGTGTAAATTTCAAATCAAGCACCATATAGATTGCCGTGCAGTTTAATAAAAACAAACAGCATGTGTAAGAGGACAAACAGAATTTCGGACAGCGCTACTTTTAGACTGATAGAAAATATTTGTTTACATTTCTTGTTCTTTCTCACATTGAAGTGATTTTAAAAATCCCTTGTTTGGCTGTGTGAGAACAACGTTGAATTTTGTCTTTATTTAGAAGTGATGACTCTACGAGATGACAGAAATGAGGGGAATCCTGTTGAGATTCCCTGATGGATTTTTAAGGGCTGATTAGTCTTGCTGTTTTTCCAACCAACCCTTGGAGAAATAAGGAGCTTCTTCCGTAAGGATGAAGTGACAGTCTTTTGAGGTGAGTTAGAAGTGCCATGTGAAGTGTGAATTGTTAAAATCTAAAAGAGTATGTTGATCAACTACCAGCGTACCACAATCATCTGAAGAGCTACACGTCATCATTATACAGTTATAATCATTAAGAACAAAAACAACATTTCAAAGCACAACAAAAGAACACAAACAGGCAACCACACCTTGGGGAAAACAAAGACGCAATGTTTGTTTCTTTTTGTCCTTTTTTTGATAGGGGTGAGTAAAAAGCAGGAGGGGAGAGGGGGAGGGGAATATGGGTTAGTGAATGTCTGCCGAGATTCATAAAAAAAAAAAGCTGGAAATAAGGAAATAAACAAAATTCAAAACTCCTGAGGGACACACATGATAGTAACCACTCGACAGTACAATCGTAAAAAGAGTTGATGAAGATGTTGCATGCATGATAGGATGGCCTTCGCTCTCTATCACAAATTTGTTAAAAAACCATGGCAAAATCTCCCCCAAACAACACCTTTGTCGCTCACCGATAAGTGTTTAATGAAGGTATTGATCAAAACTACTGATTACTTCCCTCAATTATTTCAAGGGGGTTGTTTTATCAGTTAATCTCAGCTGCGCACCCTTTGACACGAGCAGCTGCATTGCATTTTTATGTTTCCTATCTGGTTACTCATTAATGCAACCAATTTGGCATCTGAATTGAAATAAATTTGGAGAGCTCTTCATCTCGTCATCAAAACTCTCATTATCATAAAACCGATAACGCAGCTGCACTTACAGTGTGAAGTCTGTGTAGAGTGTACGCACAAAAGTGTACAAAAGTTGATAGAAACATATCGCTGAAAATGAATATTCATGTAATAAATGAAGTCAATTTCATAACATACTGAAAAACAATCCATAATATTTTTCAACATGGACCTCTACATAATCAAGACCTATTGATTTCACAAAATGAAAGTTTGCGAACGTTTCACTGTAAGCAGCTGCATCACCATATTTACCACATTCTGGTTGTTTGAGGATCTGTTGCCATGGTTTTTTGGTCTTATAATAACACAAATGAGTTTGATCATTCTGTAGGGCAGTGTGGATTGCTCCAAGATTTCCCCCCGACCATGCACTGCCACTATTAGGGGAGCTATGTCCAAGCAAAGTACAAACAGAGCAACCCACAGTGCCCTGTGTTTGGAAAACATAACTGTCAATTAGTCGCCCTCAAATCTGCATAACAAGAATCATAGCAACAACCATCTGGAAACGGTTAAGACTCAGTTAATCTACATAGCAACAAGCCAGCGGGAAGTGCAGATTGATTCACAATAACCTCTACTTGTCCAAACTGGAATCAAAGGACCAGTTTTCCCATTTTCAAACTTTTACTAAATATTCTCTTTTTGCTTGCCCCTCACCCAGCATCTCTTGCAGGGTTCAAAATGACATGGATTTCTGTCTCACAATTGAACCTTCAATTGTGCATACTACAGCAATCTTTAGTTTGAACTATTTCAATTTTATTTTCCTCTAAAAGCGTCTCCCTTTTTTATTAAATTGTTAACACAGATTGGAAAAATATAAAAATATTTAAAAAAAACAAGTAAATTTTGTATATAAGAACTATAAAAGTCAACATTTGGAAAAAGTGTGTTGAGGCAATAAAAATGTTACATGTTTACGAAGTGCAATGGTAAATGTCTGGGCAGTTTTTACCTCATCCATAACGAGCAATTGTGATGGTCCAATCGTCTGAAAGTCAAAAGTGTTGTCAGCCAACAGTTAATTGGGAGAAGGAAGGTAAAAAAAAACAGAAGAAAGTATGACAAACAAACAAGTAGACAGACTGACTGACTAACGAGACAGACGGTGACATTTACTTCATGCGACAACGGTTGTGCATGAAATCACAAAATCACAGACGTCAATCACATGATGTGTCACATGATCACATGCTTTGCCAACACACTCACATCCACACACATACTTCATGTACAAACCGAGGACTGTCCTGCAATACTTTTGTTCCCAACCTTTGTTCCACTTTATTTATTCTCGGCATGCCCTGCATGGTTTGTACATCCAGAATAACCCGAGTATGTATTATTCCACTTGTTACAAGCCCTTGGTTTCTACATACATCCGCACAAACTAGTGTACACAAAGCTATTGCATCTGAGACCTACGCATGTTGGAAAACTCATTGGGGTTGTTAGGCATACGTTACATTATAATAAGTCTCAATAGAGAGAAGACGAAGCAAATTTTCTAAATGTATTTCTTAAAATTGAAAGAAGTCCCTGCTGATAGATTTCCTGACTAGCTTTTTGGTCTACGGATATATACAAAACACCCATACACTAGACCTTTGTCACACTGCGGTCATTACATTGGTTTGGTTTCCCGTACGCAATTACCATTTGAAGTGGCATTGATGGAACAGGGCAAGGTATCCGTCTGTTTTTGCATGTGCCTTTGTTTGGGAAAATGAGAAAATGACTGCTCTCTGACAAAGGTCTATCATAGACCGATCTGGCCTGCCAACCCTTGGTTTAACTCCATCTCATGACAACCATTCCTGTGCCTGACTTGCTTAGTAAATGCATAAACGCTGTCATGGCAGTGTAGCAGATTCCATGACTTTTAGAGTTCATCGCTTAAAATGGGCGTGGCGTAAGGGTAAAACCTTGGGGTGTGGTCTCTGGCCAAACCCTGATCGGTCTATGGGAGTACGCTACTTATGACACAATAACCCCAGGTAGTATTACAGTAGTAACGATCTCTGCAAAAACAGCAAGCCACCACCACTTTTTGATTAAATACAGCGCTTGGATGTTATAACTCACAACCAGACTGTCCAACAATTACCAAAATCTTCCCTTCACTATATGAATATGTGAAAATAATTGAACAAATAAAAATAACTAAATCAAAAACATCAATTAAAAGTTCATGCACAAACAAAAAAAATGCATTGAGCCAAAATCATTCTGATAAGTCAATCTGATTCTAGTGCATTTTACTCGTCATATTAAACCCCACAAGGAAAACACACATGATAGAAAAAGATCGCTATCAATTCTCAAAAAATATCATTAAAGCGTCGTAGAACAAGAAAGGAGATAATATTCCCATAAAAAAGTACCTGGAACAATGCGGCTTCTGGCATGAAGTTACTGTGGGCAATACAAGAAAATGCAGAAACAAAAAATCTTATCAGGGATATAGAGACAACCTAGGTTGTAGTTTGTGTACAGGAGGCGATGTTTATTTTGAATTTGTTAGCATGCATACTGTACGTATACCTCTATTAGGGTACAAAGCAAAATGCAGCAAACCATGGTGAGTTAGTAGTGGGGTGACCTATGGCTGGGGTTGTATCAAGGGGAAGAGGGTTGAAGGTGGGGTTGGGGGTGTTACAGTTATGTGTATGTGAGCAAGATGACATTGGCTAATCCAGGAGGTCTAGAAGGGGATAAATGTTAACAAAAACATTGATCTCACTTCACATTACAGCAGAGACAATGTCAATTTGATCAATGAAAAGTTTCCCACACAAATTCAGATTTTTTTTTTTAACTAGCAGCATTTTCTATCCGCACTTTTTTCTTTTGCTACATGTTTTTTTCACAAGGTATCTTTGTTTCTTTTTGCCATATTTATTAACTTGTTAGTTTTCTCAATATTTCTTTTTTTATATAAATGCTTACAAATTCCCCATAGAGCATTATTTTTTATTTATGGTGGGGGGTTGTAAATTAGTACCAAACTAGTTTGCCTTCTAAACAATTTGAAAATTATTTTGATTGCCCACATAATCACCAAAAGGTAAGGACATTTAACCCCTTCTTAATCACTCTGGATCCGCCCCTAAGATATGAAGATGTGAGGTAGATGAGTCATAAATAGGTTTATTACAAAACTAAGTAGTGCTCAGGCATGTACAGTTATGTTACACTGTCGTTAGGTAACAAGCTGTTTCCATGTAGAGCACTCAACCAGATTCATGAATATGAAAGTGAAATTTACCCGAAAGTATCTCATTTTGTGGTGCTTGTCTGTTGCTTTTGGCAATAGTTCAAGTGCACATAAACATCGGATATTTGCCAAAGCGTTTGATGGGAAGCTCTATATATTCAGAGAAATGCTAGAATGTCATATTCCCACTCTGGGAACTAAGTTCTATTGTTCTGTCCAAGAAAATGGTTTGTAAAAGTTGTTGGGTACATTTATTAGAGACCTTGAGACCTTGAGAGTGTCTTGTACCAAAATGCCCATGGCCACCACAAATGGCTGGTACAAAAATACCCATAGCGGCCGCAAATGGCTAGTAGCACAACACCTATAGTGAGCATAACTGGCTTTACAAAAATGCCCAAAGCACCTGCAACTGGCCACAAGATATGACTTACTACCACTCAAACAAAAAGGTCAAATTAAAGGTCATGCCCTGATTGGAAATTCTCCAATGCTTTCCAAGAAAAAACCAAAAATTTATGCTAAGCACTATTTTTCCAAAACATTTTAACTGAACATTGCTGTTAAATATCACTGTAATTCAGCTGCTTGCTGCAATTTTGATTTGTAATAAATAGTAATAACAAAAATAATAATAACATTTGCCATGTCATGGTGTATGGTAAGTGTTCTACAGATATGAAAGATCTCTAAAATAAATACCATACTTTTGATAACATCAACTGATTTTGTTTGGATCCAATTGTTGCAATTTTCTGACAAAATGTGTTTTAAGGGAAAATAATTCAGGAAATTTTAAAGGAATGAAACTTTCTTTCTGGTTAAATATCAGTTCCCTTTGTTTATCATGAAATGTGTGATGGGTGAGGGGGAATGAAACAGACTGGGCGATGACAAAGAGGAAAGACTCACAAGAAAAAACAGCTGTCATTCCAATCATATCCTTGAATGTATCATCATACAGCTCTACGATATATTAGTCCATATTTAGAACAAGTATTAAGTTACGATGTATGTGCCCTCACAGCTGAAGTGAGCATCAATGTGGGAGGTATGCACTTTTGGGCAAGTTTATTGTATGCATAAAATTTTCACATTAAAAATAACTATACACAAAAGCAGTCTGCAAAACTTGATAGGGGAAAACAGTGGGGGGAAGGTGAAGGAAAAAAAAAGTTTTTCTTTAAATATTTTTGATTGAGTTCTTGTTTGCAAAGCATTTTGAAAATGAGCTAGAATGTACATTTCAAATTTTCAAGAAAACTACCATTGATATGGCCAGACATTTCTCATTATACAGTACAGATATTTCTTAATGTTGAATGCTTTTGCGACGAAAACTTGGTTAACTGATACGAAAATGAGGGATTAAGTTGTTATTGATTGAAAAAAAAACCAATTTACTTCTCACCGAGTGTGAAAGTTTGGATGAATCAATGTGACTGCATCAACATACAGTGGGACAATACATCTCACAATGTTTGGTGAAGATGAGAGGCACTTCACAAACATCTCACCAAAATGTGTTTGCTTCCTAACCCAACATAGAACTATCCCAAACCGTGTCAACAACATCCTCTTTGGTTTTGCCTGAACTAATCAGTACTAACGAGCCAACAGGACCAGAATCTATAAGCTAAGGTGTCAAGCATATGATGATGGATTCTAATAGATTTGGGAAGGTTTGAGGTTACATGTAGGTTACAAAGTATCATCCAAAGTTTTGACAGTTACAGAACAGGGATCGGGGAAGGTTTGTGCTCGACAGATTTGGTGATGGGAAGAAGATGATCATGATATGAAGAGGGAAGGGTGGCTGGATTAAATGTGCAATGATTTGATGGATGGATGGGTGGATGAAATGCAGTGATAAATTAAAGACAAACGACAAGATAAAAATCATGCTTGACAGCCAATGAAGAGTCCAATAATGGGACGGGTCAAATCGAAACTAACTCAAGCAAGTACTACATTCATAAAATGGCTATGTTATATTTAAAAACAACAACAAAAAATGGCAGCATACATGTAACAACCAATATAAGTCTCTGGCCTTTTCTGGACTCTTTGCCGAGCCTGCAAGAGAAATGTGGACACTTTGCAGTTAGATGAGGGCGATTCTCAAGACATGGTGTTAAATGACAAGGCTTTCAATCAAGCCATATGCAAAGGTAGAGCAAAGAGAGTCACAACCACGGTAATAGAACCTCTTCATATCCCATTCCTGTCAAAAAATCAAGGTCAACCACTGAACATTTTTTTTTTCTCCTTTCATTCTGAACCAGCATGAAACCAATCCATGCTGTAATCTTCCAAGATCAAAGAAACTAAGAAGTCTATAAATTGCTTCAATTCGATCTTTGACTTCCGCAATCGTACACATTTACAATTTCCCGCAGAGGTAGGTGGGTTTTTTTTCCTACAACCCAATTTTGAGGCAATTTCCCCAAAGTTAATATCAAATTTTGCTGACTCTATGGAGTCAGTGCAGTGATCAGGTCCACCCTTTTTCACAAACTTATGTGCGTGCAAGCTGCTTTTATCTGTTTACTCTCACTGTCCATTCACAGAAACCGAAACTTCTCTTTGCTACACCCTTGCATTTTGTACTGAAGTGCTTGGTAAGGGTAATCCAATAGTGAAGAATAGGAAACATAGTCAACATATCATGCATTGTTTGTGTAGCAGACCCTATTTATAGAGATATTTACAACTAATTGTTGGAAATCTATACCCTAGCATTCAGTTGTTATTTTTTGCGGCATTGTTTATTTATTTATATTTATTTTTCAGAGACGATAATTTCCAATCATTATGCCTTGGCACAAGCCTCATCTCTCTTGGAGCAGGTTCAGATACCTGTTAAAAACATCCAAGCAAACCATTTCAGCATGAATCGATATGCCGTCTTTTAATGACTGATGTAGTTGCAAATATTCTGGAAGTAAAGTTTTACTTTATTTTGTTACTGAGGCTTGGAGCTGAGCACAAGTGTTGAATCTGACTTGTGTTTTTACAGCACATGAAACATAATAGTAACTTGACACTGCCAAGTGTAAATCATTTACACAGAACGTGCATATTCATGATGACTGTATCTCCAATTGATTGGTCAATTCTTGATGACATCAACAGCAATCGTTTGGCCAATTACAAGTCAAAGAATGAAAGAAAAACGGGAGGTTTGGGGAGGTGCAGAGTTTCCACTGGGTTAATCCTAGTGCTGGAAGTGACAGTAGTCATGTTTCACCAAAATTTTAGCGTTAAGTGAACTGGTTAACCAAAATCCTTTGAAAACGCAACGGTTAAACAGATATCAGATAACAAAGAACAGATAAACATCAAAAGCAAAACCAAAATGGACAGGTCTTCCAGATCTTGAGCTTCAATTTCTACCTTCCAAAAATAAAAACAGCTCTATTCTTATACACGACCACATGAAAATTAAACTAAAACGTCATCATTTATTAGGGTTTTGGTTTAACACACGCGTATATCTAAAGGGTTAGTCTAATTTTGGGTTGGTTGACCAGTTAAACTGTTATCAGTCCCAGCACTAGTCTATTCTATACTGAAGACAGCAGACTTGTATTTTAGTAAGACCCTGGACTCTACTGAACTGAATGTATGTACATGTATGTGTGACCTAGGTACACAAGGAAGTTGTAACTGCAAAATAATGTATGGAAGCATGTTAATGACAATGTTGCATACACTCCAAATGAGATTATTTTAGCTTCATGTGATCCATGTGAACAACAGAGAAAAGGCATTCACCTTGGTTGTGCCAAACATTAAACATCCTGAACCAGTTTATTACAAAGTCCACACTTAAATGAAGGAGTGGTTTTGCAGACCAATTCGTCATGTTCCCGTAAGAATGGCATAAGGCGCTGTGCCGGTTTTCCACGCACACAAAGTACCTTTTTCCAGTACCAGAGGGCCATTAAAGCAACAAAATGGCTACCGACAACAACAACAATTGAATTTACATGTAATAATTTGGGAATTTGTTTCCCATTCTCATGCAGAATTTAACCATCCTATGATGATTTATAAAATGGCAGAAAACCAATCAAACTTTCGTGCTCAGTTTTCTTGAAACACAATTTTGCACATTGATTGCTTATGCTCTTCCTCTGGTAAGTTTCCATTATATCATTCTTCCAGAGAACACAACGAACGCCATGAGCATAATAAAGACAGTCCCCGATTACAACTATTTATTTATTTGGTTTAGCTGAACTCATCTAAACAGTTTATGTACATAGTATGTGAAGTTAAATAAATGACCCAAAGCAGGAAGGAAAAATGCAGTATACATGTACACACAGCCGGCATGCATTATGCATTAAAAATAAGAAATTCTTTTTTTAATATCCGAGTGCGTTGGCGAGAGCAATGCAAGCAGTGGTATTAATTTATTTGTGTATTCATCAAAAATGATTGATCAGTACATGTAAATAGTCAGTCCGCTGGTGGACAGCAAAATCATACACATAAAAATAAAAAACTAATGAAATTGGAGGGCAACCGCCTTCAATCAGCACACCACCACACGTTGGCATGGAGATAGTCCGAGGTTAACATAATATGAAATGAAAATTGTTGCCCACCTCTGTAGGGGCTGCAGAGTTTGCTTTAATTAAACAACCTCCAGGGGAGGGTGTGGGGTGAGGAGGATTCCCAAATTGAAGGCATGCAAATTATGGAAACTTATGATATTGGTTGATGTAAACCGTGAGCTCTGAGCACCAATCATGCTTGTGACGCAAGTGAGGTTAATTTCACAGGAGAGAAAATTAAAGTGAAGGTTTAACGCTGGTATTTTAATCACACTTATCACTTTCTTCAAGAGAATTTTATGAATTTGAGTAATGCATTCAAGCTTTCTGGGAGTATTTTTTTACAAATGTGTTAACATAATAAAATAAAAGCCCTTGTTTAATAAAAACTTGGAACGCCGTATGAAACTCTCTTTTTTTTTCTCATGCAAGCCAACTTTGATTGTACATAAATTTGTAAATTGTGATCGCAATGTTTGTAGTCTGAAAAATATGGTTGACTATTTTGGTTAAATTTTAGGAGTCAATTTTGCTCCTTCTTTAATGATTTTATGATGTGTTTTGGGGAAGCTAAATGGTTGAAATGTATGTACTCGTTCCAAAACAATGTGTGTTAGCCCTCATTTTACAATTTCAAATAAGCCTTGCTACCAGAGTTGTTATCTACGCTAGTCAGTGCTGTTCTGCACCCACCACCATTAATGCCGAACAGCCCGAAAGAAAAATGAAGTCACTCTGACCAACACTCAATTTAGGTGCAAAATCCTGAAAACTGCCAGATTTAGTTAATAATTGCCAAATAAATCTTTTTCATTGACTTCTTACTTGACCAAACATGGTCAAACATGCGTGTGCTCATTGAAATCAGCTGTCGTTGTGCACACGTGAAAAAAAGGTTAATGTGATGAATGCTTCTACACATTACAGCCAACCCTCCTACTGTTTGACCACTCAATTTCATCCACTGTGTGTTTTGAAAGAAATGTCCTGTTGAAATCATTTACACAGTAAACAGTCAACCTTCCTACAGTTTAGCCAATCAATATCAACCACTGTGGGGTTTTATTTTGGCCTGTAATGTCACGAGGGAAATGTACGAGACTAAACACTCAACCCTCCTACTGTCCGACCATTCCATCCACTGTGGGTTGTGAATGATAGATACACTATGCCAGCCTGCAAAACAATATCATGTGGTAAATACTAAAGTACACACCTGCACAGTTGTGCCACCATACACCATACACAACAAGTGCAGTTGAATGGTTTCAAATGATTGGTCAACTCACTGGAAAATGGTACCAAGAGTAAGAGGGTTAATTCCTGGAATATTTACTCCATGATCAATTTTGTATTGAGCATGCACCAATAAATATTGTTGTTTATTTACATTTCCAAGAGTCAGTGGGAGCACCAAGGTCAATGATTACGGGCTGATTATTTGATGTTAACCGCTTGATTACAAAAGCATACTGTTTAACTCTTTGATGTTGTGAACAAAAAGGCAAAATGAAACTAAGGCACATTGCTCTGACAAGCTGAGGTTATTCAGAGTTTAGCTAACTTTCGTATATTGGTAAGACAATTGCTGATTTCACAATGGCATTCGCTACTTTGTAATGAGTTCCTCAGTAAATGTACATGTACTGTTAACCGAAAATGAGAAACTTATGTTCCTAATTTTATGGTTTACATCTCTTTGTGTCGTGCTGGGTAATGAAGCATGGCACTCAGTCAAATTACATTTCCAATTCTGTCGTGTATAGACTGTAGGCTGTGGTAACCATAGACTATAGTATTTACAACTTATGCAAAATAAGCAATGACAATGAGACTGCATTGCATGTGGCTTCAATATTTAATGTTAGTATAAAGTAATAAATAATGTTGTCTTCGTTTTTAGATGACCGAGACAAGCACTTTGTGAAAAGTGAGCAGAAATCATTGAGCCTGCTGAAATTATTCAGAAAAGTTTAACCAACTAATTGTTTCTAGTAGATTTCAAAAAGTTCAAAGATGAAGGGAAAGATTGAGAAGTGATGGGAAAGAGTGATAACAGTGCAATGCTAAATAGAGCACCCAAGATGCCATAATGGTGTAGCACAAGTGGCTTGACATTCACAATAAGGAAACATGCAAAGGCAGCCCAGTTAATACTGCAAATCCTGTCTTCAAAACAAACAAAAATAATCCGACAAAACAAACTGACTTCACTTAAAACTGTCGTGTATTTAGTGAGAAACACAGAAACATGCAACATGTTTAACTTGTTTTTGTTCTAGTACACAACCTCAGCAGACCTACTTTGTTTTGTAACTGTATTTTTCAATATCCATCGAAGAGTAAAGCATTTTGATGAGTTCTGAATTGTAATAAAACCAGAGTCACTGCACCATACACTCTGGTATGAAAATTCACTTGTCGCCATTTGTATTTTCTGGAAAGTCAGTGTTGTGCTGTTTAAAGAATATTTCCAAAAAGTTAACGAGTCTCTCAAGACATTTTAAGAAGAAATAATTGCTGTGAACTCTTTTTTCAGAGATTTTTTTTTTCTTTTCTAATTGACACCATTAATATTTGAAAAACAAAACTGGTGGGAAAAACAAAATTGTTCATCACCACTAATATAACGTTGCTTCAATCATAATTGTTTGTAGATTTAAAGAGATCAAGCTAGTCTTCGAGAACTTCCCCGCACACTTGCCTCAAAATTAGGTGGATTTCTCAAGTTGTGCTACTTCGGTAATGAGACACTGATAAAATATTCTTGGTTTGCACACTTGTACTGAGAAGTACTTAGGACATGTATTATGTTGACTTTGCAGCCCAAAAGATTACTCAAAAGAAACAGCAAAGGCAAATAATGTTCAATTTGCGATCAATGGTGTTTCTTCCATGCCTGAAAAGGTTCTTTCCAAACAATGACACCTAAGATTATGGTTGTAAGGGCTAGCAATACCTCAAGTGTAAAAACTGACACCATGATGAGTGCGTACTTCTGATCGAGTGTTAGGATGCATCGATGGATATAGATGTTACAGTGTAAGCTTTGTGCAAAGACGGCGCCAAAAAGAAATGAAGCAACCTCAATATGTTGTTAGTATACAGTCATTTATTCCTTCTCACTAAGATTAGATTTAGTTCAACCTGCCAAAATGACATGCCGTCACAGTCACACACACATTTGTAACTAGCACTGGAAGCACAAACGAAAAACACAAAGTGATTGTGAGATTATACCTAGATAAAATGTGAGTGGAAAACTGCTAATTGAGGAATTAATTATGCAGGGAACATGAGAAAGAAATGGCAAAAAGCAACAGATGGCATGTTACACGAAAGGCGGTTTGAAAAAGTATAAAACGTTGGCTAGATTTTGAGTGACCTTTGTGCCTATGGAACTAGCCCTCTGGTCTCAGGGAGGGCAGGGGTGAAACGAGGCACGAACGGCTAGCTGCAATGGAAATAAAAAAAGTGAAAGAAACACACAACTGGGGTTTAGATTGTGCTCTTACTTCACCAACACAAGGCCTACATAGTCGTAGGTTTGTTACCAAACCTGCAGAACCCACAGCCTTGTTCTTTATTAAGAATCACCAACAACTGTCGACTATATTCTACTAAGGTTCATGCCAGTGTTGATGACAAACATACAGGGGAATTACCAGCAATAACCCAAACTAAAATCATCTAAGCTACATACATTATCTCTGTTTTTTTGCTTTGGATTAAGTAACGTCTCCTTAAATGTTGGTACAATTTTCAACTTTGTGTTGGCAACTGCTCATGATGTCACTTCGTCCATCGTCCGGTATCCTCCAAACTCAAAGAAATAAATCCCAGAGAATGCAGTGCTTCATCTTCCACATTATTATCAGCATGAACGCAGTCATTAAATCTTACCTTCATGGTACTTTCATGTGCTCCCATTGGTTGTTCAGTCTTCTAAATCAACCAATTAGGTAAGGTAAATATCTAATGACCAGTGTCTACTAACAAAAGATGTGGGCATTTGACCATTTAAGGGTGAGCACCTGTGTACATGCCGGACCCTGTCATAAAGCATTCTCCAGATTCCATTTCAATACTTGAAGATGGCAATGCGCCCTCTCTTGGCAGACTAAGAACCAAAGCGTTTGCTCCTTAACGATCAATGCTTCTTCACATAAAGTAGGCTCCCAAGATTAACCATCTTACATTATGAAGACTTCGAAGAACACTTGTATATATATCAGCTCTGATGGTCTAAAGCACGATCTTGTTCTCGAAAACCCTAAGACCATGTTTTTCAGGTCTCTGTAGGTTGGTCTCAGGTATGGCATAGTCTACATCAAACCGTCCCTAGATTGGATGGATTGGTAGCATGCATAACAGCCAATACATAAACAAGCATGCAAAACAAGAACCAAAATGCCCGAACCATCTCTGAACACTGTTGGAAAGAATTCTCAATAAACACACAAATGAAATCAAACAAATACATTTGAAATGATGAAGATGCCAAATGAAATAAACTACATGTTATATAACTTAAAACAGAACAAAAAGTAACTTAACATCAACAACAAAACAATTGCAAATATTTCTTAAATTACTTGAATGACAAAATAGTGAAGATATACATACAGAAAAAGCAATGCACATGTGTCACATGTAATTCATGCTTTTTATCAACACGATTAAATATTAGGACAGAAACATTAACCCTGACCCTGAACAATGTCGTTTTTGCAGGAAATCCAGAAAAACAGACAGTGAATTCATACTGTAAAAATATCAAGACTGAAAAAAAAAAAAATGTTTACAAAGTTGATTGCTACTGTGCTCATTCGTATTCTTCGCCATAAGAAATTAATGGAAGTTAACAACAAAATGTGTTTGGTCTACCGATTCTGACGCCATGAAGTTCACTTGACATTTACTTCCAGCAGAAAACAGCTGATAACATTTAAGACTACACTGTATAACCTTCTCAATCATAGATTATGTGAGTAAGTATTTTAACAGTGAAATGTGTGATAAATAATGCATTATCACGAGACATTCTTTCATCTTGGTAATGATGCCGAGATAGTGCTTTAATATTATCTATTAATTTTTCAGACACATTTCAGAATGTAAGAGAATGTGTAAAGCCGTACATAAAAGCAACAGCACATCCATGTACATGTACATCACGTCATACACAAGTACTAGAAAACGTACTTAAATTTCAGATTTAAAACATGTACAATGCTCATTTGTATATGTACAGCATGTATTGGCAATCACCAACCCACCCCCTCACTCTCATC
The DNA here is from genome assembly GCA_010994315.2 of Pisaster ochraceus. NCBI lineage: Eukaryota > Metazoa > Echinodermata > Asteroidea > Forcipulatida > Asteriidae > Pisaster > Pisaster ochraceus. The sequence continues at coordinate 19,857,562 of CM021534.1, forward strand.
CCCAACCCTTGCAAAACAATTTTAAAGGAAGACTTTGCACCCCTGGAAATGCTTTCTAAACCATCAATATCAAATCAGTCCGAATAACAGCACTCTTTTGTAAAGCATTGAGTTTCCTTGGTCCTTTAGTAGTACATGAACAATGTTCATGTGTTATACATATGTACAGTACGTTTTGTCAGTCACTAACCCACCCCCTCACTCTCATCC